>CAEGAF010122983.1:0-15037 GCA_903067075.1 Micropoecilia bifurca | reverse complement strand
CCAAGATGGCCGCCCTAAATCTCGTCAGCGACAATAGGCGAGAGCGGCGCATGAGGCGTCTATCCTTATATTATGTCTATGTCCAGCACAATATCAGTCTGACTAGAATGAATCATGTTATCTCAACATGATTCAATTTCATAAACATTAAGTTGTTGAATTTTTTGTTTATTCAACATGATTTTATTACGTTTTTGTTTAAAACATGACATTATTGTGTTAAAAGTAGATGATATTCTTTTGTTAATGTAATAACCCCCTAAGTTCAATTTTTTGAGTGCATATATGAAATGTTTTTTGTCTTTTTTTTTTATTTGCATGGTAAATGTTCCCAATACATCGCTATTGTGAATATTGGGACACTGTATGTATGAGACACTGTATGTATGGGACACTGTATGTATGGGACACTGTATGTATGGGACACTGTATGTATGAGACACTGTATGTATGGGACACTGTATGTATGAGACACTGTATGTATGGGACACTGTATGCTACATGAGGAAATGAAGGAAAGTGTGCAAGTCTTTGAAATACTGTAAAAGTGTCGTTGGTGTGTGTGTGTACTGGGGTCAAGTGAGTTTAATCCAGTGTGTTCTGCAATATTCTGCAATATTCAAGTCAGTCACCTGATCTGAACCCAGTTGAGCAATTTTTTGTTGGAAATTAAAGTTAACACAGAAATGCCAGCAAGCAAACAAACAGCAACTGAAAACTGCTGCTGCCTGGAAGAGTCTTATGAAGGAGCTGTGACTTCAAGACTTTTACTTAATTCATTTGTTCACTTGTTTATTTTTCATTTATTTATTTTGAATATGCAAATGATACCTAGCTTCCCACTTTTTGCATAACAAAATACATCTCACAATAGCAAATAGAAATTAAAGGAACCACAACAAACCAATATGTATTTATACCTCTACAAATATGTGGTTTCCTCATCATCACCATCTCAATTTGTGATGAACAGGCTGATCCACTATGTGTTTCTAACAGCACATATTTATACATTTTCTTAAACTGTCTGATATTTGTACTTTGTTTTAGATCCTCCCTTAAATTATTCCATAGCCTCCATCAGGAATAAATGGAAACTTTTCAAAGTTGTTCACGTGGTTAAGATTTTAAATTTATGTCCCTGTATATTTCAGTCCTTTTAATTACAATAATAATAATATTGCAATAATTAATTAATTCTTTATGTTTATGCAGTTCTCATGTTCAATCCACCTGAATGTTTCATTTAAAAATAATTCTGGTCATTTAGACAACTCTAGCTCTCTATATGAGTCGAGAGAGTTTATACATTATATGACACTGTAGATGTTTGTCTTCGCAGGAATGCAGCAGCGTCAGGTTTCTGTCCACATCATGTTGGCATTTATTAAAGTGCTCCTACATACAGGAGTATCATGGTGAGAGCTTTGTCTCTCTTTAGCAGGCAGCAGCTAGTTAGCATAGATGCTCTGAACATAAACTGAATACGAGCCACCAAAAGGAAGAAGATACTGAACTGAAGGTAGCTGAAGGTTAGCGGCAGTGTGACGTTAGCCAGCCGGTTAGCACAGGAGGAGACATGTTAGCGGTGTGGAGGGATTTCCAGACCAACCTCAAATTATGTAAATTATGTTCAGTAAAGAGTTTCCTCTGATAGTACAGTATGCTCAATTAATTATAGAAAAGAATTTTTAAAAAGTTTCAATTGGAATGTATGTGTGATTGAATTGAAATAATTTTTTGTAAAGTGCCTTGAGACGAAATATGTTGTGAGTTGGCTCTATACAAATAAACTGAATTTAACTGAATTGAATTAATAGCAGAATATTTAAACATGAGTGTGTGATTAGTGAAACCATTAATAATAAAATAAAGAACTCATTTCCAGATTAAAAAAAAAAGCCTTTTAGAATTTGTAGCTGATTGTAAAGGGTTTACTGGCTTTCAGTAATACTAGTATTGGTACTCTGTATCAGCAAGTACTTAAGTAGAAGTACTTCCTTGTCACCTTATCTACTAACATCCTGTTGGTTGTGGCTGATCTCTACCAAATTCTTTCTAACATGCTAATCAGGAAAAAAACACATGAAAGAAATCAGGCTGGTTAATATTCTTGAGATCCTACAATCCCCGTTTCATGTGTCCTGGGAGCATCGTGCTTTACTTTAGTCCTGGCTGAAATTTGAAGGAAATGTTGCCGTGGTGTTACCACCATGATCTGCTTACTTAACAGATTTCCCCTGAGGTTACCATGGTCCCCGTTCCAATAGTCCTCGTCCTGATAGCTTGTCTCCTCGCTGTGGCCCTCGGCTGCTTCACTGTGTAACTTTGTCATATATACAAACACACGTTTCCCCCGTCCGATCTGCTCTGACATTTTCTATGTTAATCTAGGCATGGACCGATACACACACACACACACACACACACACACACACACACACACACACACACACACACACACACACACACACACACACAATGGTACCTGGCCACTGGCTGCACTAAATCACTGCCTGCAGACGTCTCCATCACTCATTCAGTGATATCCACTGCTTGTTCCACCCCTGAAAGCACAGATCCCTTGAGGATTTCTGGGTATGTTAACAAACACCGTTGGACCGGTCGGGCTTTACATGGGTCATCGCTGATTACACTTCCTGCTGTTCTTCAGGGGCCCACAATCCCCAGAAAGGTGGCCTTTTTCTTTTTCAAATGGAACTGTACATATGCTTGGATGGCTGGTTTGTTTCTCTCAGATGCTGCCAGATAAAAACAATGAAAGCTCAGTGCAGCTGTGAGAAACCCTTTTATCACAATAAACTCTTGGGATACCCATCATGCTTTGAGCACAATCACAGAAAATGATCAAAACGGAACAGTGAGTGCAGAAACACTGAAGCTAAAGGAAGCAGCTGGAAACACGAAGGTTTGACTTTTACATTTACAACAGATTTAATGCATTAAGGCACTTCAGTGTAGGTATGGGCAATGCAGACAATAATACGTTTTCTCACTTGTATTGCTGTACTTGAAAGCTTTACAACTACAAGATTTTGTTTTAATTTGCTCTTAAATAATTTTTTTGCACTTTTTTTAGAAACAGAAATTCAAGCAAATTTGTTTTAATGTTTTTCTATTGGTCTTTTTTTATCATGTTAAAATATTATTAGAGTATTTTATAGACACCAAATACTTTATTCAAATTCTGTTCTAGGTTTGAACAAAATAATTCAATAGAAAAGTAAAACACAAAAACACCTGAAGGTTAGACGTTTTATGATGTATCAAACCTAAATAATAAAGTATCGATATGGGTGGTATCCTGATTGATACCAATATTTCCAACATTGCACAGTTCTAATGGAAGTCAGATTTACATAGACAAGCTGTTCTGACGAAGGTAATTCCCCATTTTCTCCTCATTCGGATTCTTTGACTTGAACTAAAACACCATCTATGGTGTTGAATGATTTACATTTCATTGGCCAACTGCTGTTTGTGTTGACATGCAGTTGAACAGATGTGGCGCCTACATATTTGGTGAGTGTATGTTAATACTTTAATACTTTAAAAAGGGAGGTAAAGCTGAAACAAGACAGCTTATGTGTGAGCACCTTCCGTATCAGAAGTGTGGGCATCATCTCTACAGCTTTAAGACGATGATCTCACTGGGAGGATCATGTCACACTGTCATCAGGAAGCTCATTTAGGTTGCTCCATCTAACTCTTTTGGTTACTTCCAGCAACCGAAAAATTGGGGGGAAATGTACTAAAATTTGATTGAGATGGTTAACAATCAGGGGCTGCACAGTGGCGCAGTTGGTAGAGCTGCCGCCTTGCAGCAAGAAGGTTCTGGGCTCGATTCCCGGCCCCGGACCCCCTGCATGGAGCCTGCATGCTCTCCCTGTGCTGCGTGGGCCCCCTCCGGGCTCTCCGGTTTCCCCCCACAGTCCAAAAACATGACTGTCAGGTTAATTGGTCTGTCTAAATTGCCCCTAGGTGTGAGTGTGTGTGTGCCTGGTTGTTTGTCCTGTGTGTCTCTGTGTTGCCCTGCGACAGACTGGCGACCTGCCCAGGGCGAACCCTGCCTCTCGCCCAGAACGCCAGCTGGAGATTGGCACCAGCAACTCCCAACCCCATCAAGGGATAAAGGGTGTAAGAAAATGGATGGATGGATGGATGGTTAACGATCAATCAAGTTTAATGTCAATTACACAAAAATCATCTTTGCACTAAGTAAGTGAGTGATGGTGATGCAGTAATACCTCTGCCCGGCTACAAGCGCTCATTAATTCAGCCCTCGTCCTTTTTAAAATATATATGTTGTTCTGTTTTTACAAAGTAGCCTTTTCCACAACTGAAAGGTTATTTATCTCGTCTGCTTGGTTTTATACATTTCCTGTGTAACGTTTCCAATTTGTTTTCATAATGAACTGCTTTACCACCATTTAATCTAGCAAATCAAAGGCCTGTCAATTTTTAATGTCAGGTGCGTTTATCACGGCTTTCTGTTTGGGAAAGAATCTTTCTAAGTGACATAGTCTAACCATAACCATAAATCAATGTTCAGATATGCCTGTTGCTGTGTATGAACTTCTTTAACAGGACCAGTCTGGATGATTAAGCAGATAATCTAAACTTCAAGAAAACAAACACAATGAACATCACAACTGGGAAATGGTAGCTTGTGTGCCAAAGGCGATGTGTTCTGGAAATGATTGGTGGCTTCAGGCAGAGTGATCAAGGTTTTCTTTGTCTTTTTTTTCATTTCATCAAAAAAGCAAAAATCCTCCATGTGGAACTTTTCCATCAGCAGTGCTGACTTATCCTCTCTACCGAATGATAACGGCTCAAGAAAAGCGGTGAAATAGCAAACCTGGTACCAAAAAATCTGAAGATAAGAAAGCCATCAACCAATCGCGTCACCTTCCATGCCTGGCTGTGAGTTCCTCACATTGTGTACTGCAGGAGGGAGAATTGTGCATTTTTAACAGTCAGGAGCAAAAATGCAGCTGACTCATAGTAACGGTGAAAAGAATGTACACTGCCTTTGTATTAAAGGGGCAGCATTATGTAATTTTCAGGAACCTGCAATTTTACAGCACAATCCAGTAACTGTTAACTCAGTTGTTATAAAAATCCCATATATATATATATATATTAAATATGATATGTAAAATTTGACTGTGTAGTTTAGCGCCTTGAAATCGAGCCTCTGTCTCTTTAAACATTTCTGTTGTTTCTGAAACTTCACCTTGAGGAAGTCATCCCAACATGGCTCCTCTATTAACCCTTTAATAAGGTTTTTACCAATGTTGCTCTGAGGAGAAGCTCCTATAATGAGCTCAGCTGTTCAGTAGATGTTTCAGTAGACCTACTTGTTGCAGGTTAGTCTATGGATTTGATTAAGTGCTTTATAAGCACCAACCATTTAACATTTTTACCTTCTGCTGTTTGGTTTGTGGTCCCAGATTCTTTTGTGGAGCGTAAGTCCAAATATTTCATGCAAAACTGCTTGACCCAGTATTGACTGGTGGTTGGAAAGGAACAAATCAAGGAATGTCCACTGTAGATGTTAGCTTGTGTGGTAATGCTAACACAGCTTCCACTGTGTGCGGTTTTACAGCACAGTGCATTTAATGGTATAACTGGTGTTTTTTTATTGGGTTTTTTTATTGTTAAATAGGCAGTTATATAAGTGTTTTTATTGTGTTCCTAACCTGTACGAATATTTGGGCCGACTGTATGCTCCTTCTAGAAACAAACATGCCATTATTTTATTTTATCTTATTTTTTTCAGAAAAGAAAAAAATACAGATGATTAAGATGTTGCCCAAAGTGGTTTGAAAGTGAGATCCAGATTAGTTTTGAAAGCTCAGATTTTTCTTGAAAACTTAGTGTATCGCTCTCAGCTTATGAGTCTTAACATGAGAGTCCCTTTGAGCCCCTGTGAGCTCTCTGCTGAAAGTGGATTTGCATTATTTATTAGCTTTGCCTTTGCCCCTTAGTGCTTCCCTGACCTCTTTTAATACCTAGCATTAACAAAGTGTTGCACTGTCAGCAACTTTCAGGTCCAAACACTCCAAATCAGCCGCCGCTCTCTAATACCCCCTCTGATTATTAAAGGCTAGTTCTGCTCTGGTGTCTCGTCTCAAACAGCAATTCACTGTTGGTCACACATGTTCCCATCACATTCCCATTAGATGTTCCCATTAGATGCATGCTGCCTCAGACATCAGTGGTCTTGATACATTTTCAGGAAGTCGGTAGAAAAGACATTTAGGAGAACTCTGAAAATATTCTGTTAACAGATGATAAAAAAAAAGAAAATTGTTGTATAATCTTTGCTAGATGGTCTAAATTGGTAACTTGAACAGCTCTGTTGGTGTAGATTGTCAAAAAATACTTTCAGATATTTACGGCGAGTGTATTCCATTATTTCATAGCTTTGGTGTGAATAGGATTAAGTTTACTGCCCAGTGCTGTGGCCTGTGGCTCGTATTGTGATTAAATCTGCTTTCTTGCACACACTTTTTATACCCTGTTCACCAGTGGTTGTATAAATCTAAATTTCGAAGGGTTTTCAAACGTGAGCTGAAATACAGAGCTTTGGCTGGCAATAAAGCATCAGCTAAATTTTTGTTGATCATGATTGGTTTGTAAAAGCAATAAAACGGGTATAGTATCCAAGGTGGGCGAGTTTTTTTTTTTTATTGGCAATATACTCACTCAAGTGCAATCAATTATCCAGAGAGGTGTCTGTAGCTGGAGGGGTCAGACGGAGCAGGATGCAGGTGAGAGGCAGCAGAGCAATAAGCCGGCTGAATAAACTGATAGCTGATTGGAGCTTGGACGGGCATGGAAAAGGAAATACACAGATTGATGTCACATTTCACTAAAACATCTAAATAAAGACGACATGACTATAAAGTTGACATTTTGAGTTGTCTTTAGCATCTTAAATTAGCTGGGAGTACTGTTAGCATGGCTCACTGCCAGCAGCAGTCCGTCCAATGATGGGATGATGGGTCCAATGAATATCTGAGCTGGTCTCAATATCTAACAATAACATTGCTGTAATGGCTAATAACTCATATTAATATTTACAAATTAGATTTATATTTCATTATCCTTTCAACATTATAAAAACGACGACACTGACTTCAATAAATATCGCTTCTTCATCCGTGTTTCTGTATTTTGAGGATTTTTTGTGTTCAGTTTCTGTTCTGAGTCTCTGTTTCTGCGTCTTCCCGTTGATTGCGTCTCATTCCTTGATTACCCTCCCTGTGTATTTAAGCCCACCTGTTGTCTCTGTCCTTTGTTAGATCCTTGTCAGAAGTCGTATGTAGTTTGTCGTCAGTAGTTCTCAGTCGAACTGTATAGTCCTGACACTACTTTGCTGCATGTTCAGTCTTTGTGTCAGTTGCTACTGATATTTAGCTGTGTGCTTTTTGTCTCTGCCATGTTGCCTGATCTGGATTGTTTAAGCCACTTTCATCATTAAATTCATCATCACTTTCTTCATAACCTGGACTCCTGCGTTCATTCTCACCTTCACAAACCACCACCACATGATACTTAATACCGGCCCAGTTTTAATACCGGGTTCATTTCTATCAATTCATTGTTCCTAAACATGGAGTTGTTTTGTTTTTAAAGTCATCTAATTTGCCTGAACTTTTCTAATTTGCCTAAACTTTTCTTTTTTTTCTTCTGTCGATGGTTTCTAACAGCTCTTTTCTTACGCCCTTATTCTTTTTTCCATTTTCTTCATCTCATTTCACTTCCTCCACCCTCTCTCCTCATAATTCAGGTTTTGGTAGGCCATCTCGAGGACACATTTCCACATCCACTTAATGCAAATGTGTTGCCGTCATAGTAATCTTTTGAACTGTGTTGATGTATTGCCTCTCTTAAGCAGCACCCACCGGGACCACAAAGTCCCTTATCTGAGCTACTGAAGGCCTTAAAACATTGCGAAACCACCCAACTGTCAGCTAATTTCAATATGAAATGGACCCAGGAAGAATTCTGGCACTAATGGAAATTACCTAACTATTTCATGAATCTACACTTGAAGAAAGCCGTCTCATTAATAAAAAAAAGGGAGTGCAAAAGAAACGCAGATGCCTGTTCATAATAAAAACTAATTAATGTATCGTTCCAAAAGAAGCCAGGCCAAGTTCAAACCAGGTGAAGAGAGATTCACTCAGTCACAGGTAATGAATCAGACTAATTCCTGGTGAGTGTCGGACTTTGCCAGGAGACAACTTCTAAGTTCTGAGGCAAAATGCCTGGAGTTTTGGTTGCTCCATGACTCATCTCTGGTTTTACTGGTGATGTGGCCTCATTTGCCTCATCAAGCAGGAACCTCCAGGAGACATCAGAGAATTAGCATCTGTAAATCTGGGACCATCGCTCTCTGGCGGAAAAGAATTCCCGGCCACTTTCGCTTTGTTCTTTTCCATCAAATGTTGCAACACTCATTAAACATGTTGAGTCTAGGTCAGAGGTCGCGTTCCATATTTGACCAGTTGTTTTTATTAAAGATGGGAAAATGTGAAGGTTACAATTAACACCCTTGACTGGTGCATACAGGCAGACTTTATAGACTATACTCAAAGAGTTCATTACAAATTAAAATCAATCAAAAAAAATCTTTTCTGAATATTATCTCATGGACTCTGAACTAAATGCGACTTTCTGATGCTGACAGCGAGTTGAAGAGTTTTGGACCAGATGCTTTGGAACGCCACAGGTTCCAAAGCGTCCAATAGCGCGTTTAATTCAAGTCTCCAGTACAGAACAGCAAAAAATAAAGAGAATGCAATGTTGTGTTAATCCATTTATAGTCTAAACAGAAGAGCCGCCAGTTTATCTTGAGGAAATAAATAAAGGTGCAGAAGTTAATTAGACCATAACATGCGCAATGCGCTGCGGCTGCACAACCAATGCGGACTCTGCTGTAAAGAATTAATCTTAACTCATCTTGCGGTTTTAATAAAAGAGTCTTTTTTGTTCACATTACCCTCCTGCGCCCAGAAGGACAGCTGCGTTCTGGAGGAGGGCAGCAGACTAACATCTGTCCGTTTCAGGGAAGCCAAACCACACAAAAAATATCATCGTAAAAGTTCATGTCCAGGGTAAAAACCTGCAGAGTTCAACTGATCGGTTTGGATCAGACAGATCCAACTGACTGATGAACTAACGCAGATTTCTCTGCAGATGCGACCAGGAGGAATTTGTGAAGCTGTGCATTCAGACCCAAGTGGGTGAAGTGACTGTAATTTAAGTGGAGTATTTAATTTAATTTATCATAAGTTATTGGGGCCACAGTGATTTTTGTCACTATGGAGAAAAAGTTAAATGCGTTTATCTGCTGTATGTGATGGGATCTGGTTTCTGTTGAACTAGGTGCTAAACGCATAAAATGTGGCTAAATAGCCGATGTTAATATGATTATAATTTGACGGGTAAAAATAGTACATGACCGATTTAAAAAAAAAAAATTGTCAGTCAAGATGATGGTTATCAAATGGTTAAGCTTATGAGCTCTTGCTCATAAGCTTAACCAAATGATTGTGTTTGAAATCTTATCTACAGTGTTTGCTATTATCTTGTCTCTAAAAACCCGACTTGTTTTTTTGACTCACCAGTCGGTTTTCAAAGCAAAAAAGAACAAAGAGAACGAAGCAAGGCACTCTGACAATCAGTAACTATGTCTTTGCCCTTTTAGAATGATGTCTGTCCTGATACACTGAAGAAGCTGCTGCTGCTACTCTTTCTCAGAAGTCTGTGAGTTGGTGTGATGTTGGTGCTGACACTCGGTCTGGTAATTAGAGAGACAGGTCGGCTCAGCTAGACAGTTTCTCTCCTTAACCGTTACTCTGTTGACTCAGCTGCTCTCTGAATCAGCCGCCTCAGAGTCTTTCTGCTATTACACATCAGCTAAGCACCAAATATCTTCCAACATAAACTTGGTATTTCCTCCAGTGGTTGATGCCTTATAATCTCACTAAGTGACCCACTTTGCTGTCCCATTGTGTTACCCCAAACTCCTCTAATCCAACATCTACAGAAAGCACCAGCCGACCTGGTGGTGCCTGTGTGGTCCAAGCTAATGTATCTAGTAAGCATTGATGTCCAGAAGGAATATGGAGACTGACAAGACATTTTTACAAAGCTTTGTGAAAAAAAAGGTAAAGCGGAGCCCTTCAAACGTTAGCTTTGTGGAAGAAAAACTAAACAATGTGCATTCTAGAGTTGCTGAACTGCCACTTTTATTGTCACCATTACGTTTTGAAAGTCTGGAGAATATCAAAGAATGTGTTTTATTAAGGGAACAGCCTGTAGACTTTCAGTCATAGTTGCGATCTCAAAGGTTTCTGCACTTTGCTACACTCCCAAAGCTTTTATGTTTTATGACACAAAACTGTGAAAATGAATAATTTCATGTAAACACCTGGCTTGTCATTGTTTTAATTATTTGAGGACCCAATATTGTTTTCTTGAATTGTTGGATTGTTTTCTATTCTGCTGCTGCCCTTTAATAGGTAAATACAAAACTAACTAGCTTGTCCAATAATACACCAGGAACTGATGTTGTGTGCCGTGTTGTTTCAGTCGCTGATAATGTTAGATATGCTAATGGGTGACATTGGCTGATATTTTTAAATGTCACGCTACTGGCAGCGTTTTCACATTGTGTATTCCATTACACAGATTGAGTGCATAAACAAAGTGAAAAAGAGCAAATATAATATTTGTTGGCTAAAAATCAACTAAACGAAAGTGGTGGTTTCAGAATGTCAAACTGACAAAGATTTATTATATTGATTTTGGTGGTTGCCTAAAGAGGCATTTATAATTAAAATATGTATATGTTTTTTTTTAAATCTTGGCACATGTCAGACCAGCCATTTCCTGAATATTTCAGACTTACATTATTTCTGAGTACTCAATTGCTAAACGTGGAAAACAGGTCAAGCAAAAAATATTTTTCACTAGGTGGCATTAGATTTTGTAATCTGTAAAAGTCACAATATTTCTCTTAAAAAGGCATCTGTCCAGTTGCTGTGGATGTATCATTTCCTCTGGGGACTTAACGTAAGCTAGCTTACTGTTAGCCTAGCTAACTATTTCAGCTGTTAGCAACACAGTAGCATGTTCGTCATAACGTCTTCGCTGTACTAAGTACCAATTTCAGAATTCAGGCTAAGAAGTTAAGTTAATCCCTTTTTTTATATAGAATTAACAAGAAAATATATACTTCTATTTGGGCTAAGTGACCACACTGCTGTACATGAGTAATACAAACACCTTCCATTACTTTTAATTTTGTTTCTTGTACATGATAGAAAATAGGAAAAAAATGATAGAGAGGCAAGAAATGAATAATTAATAATTGTCAGAACAATTGTTTCCTAAATTAAAGGATGACCTTTGGTGGGCTCTTGTTTAAAACTGAAATACTTTGACTAATAAAAATCTTAACTGGAAAGTTTTGCGCTGAACAGACATTCTTTAAAACACAAGTTGAGCTTTATTCTCTTTGAAAACATACAGGAAATGGTTGAAAGCTGTGTTTGCATTTGGACCACCTGATCATTTTCAGCTTTTACTGTGAATTCTACAAGAAATGTGACTGAACAGCTAGCTAATTGGTGACAGAATATCTGAAGCCCACAGAAATGGAGTGATCTAACAGAAATACAATTCTTGTCTGAGTTACCAGGATTCCTCCTTCACATGTGGGTAAGGTATTCATGACAGTCTACAGTGACGCTTTCTTAAAGAAACGCAGCTCCTTTTGCTGTGTACTTGGAGCTTTGTAACTTTGCAGGCTTGAAAGGAAAACTGTGAAGGGGAGGTAAAAAAATCCTAATCCTACTTCTTTAATGCCTGTAACATTTTCCTTTTCCATGCTCCTCCCTGCTGGTAGCACGCCGAGTGCAATGAATCCCTCCATGTGTGAAAGTATCTCCCAGTCCAACGTTTCTTTTCAGCTCATGTGCTGCATATCATTTGCCCCTGTGGTGGCCCGACTCCCTTAATTCCCATTTCCATCTGGGGCCTGCGGCTCTGTCTGGCTGCAGGTTGTTGTTGTTGCTCATGCAAGGCGCTGCTTCTCCTGCCGAGCCCTGGGCGGCTGATAAAATTCTGGTTGACACAAAGGGATGACACGCTGTAGTTATCGAACAGAAAACAGCCGGCCACTTTTCACCACAGTCGACCTCCCATGTGGGTAATTGGCTTTCGCTTCTTCTCCTTCTTCTCTTCGTTCTCCACTGATGAGTGCAATATAATTTTCTTCCACGAGCCACTCTTTGCCCTGTGGAAATTTAAAGTTTGCAAGTCTGAAATTTGAAAATGGCAGGACTGAACATAACCCACAGCTACGGAGGCTGTTGGAGAAATTTCAATTAGAACCTGACAACGATTATGATGGCTGAAGGAAATGACTTCGCTTCTTGACATTAAGTCACCTACATTAAGTCGAGTCAATCATTTACCATCAACGTGTTGAACATCACCTGGAATTTAATTTAGTGCAACTCGAAACAGAATTCATGATACAACCAGCAAACAAAATCAGGAAATGAACTACAGGCCAGAGTATTCTGGGTAAAACGAGACATTTCCTCAGTGAAAATGGCTACAACTGTTCAAATCTGGCAGTACTCCATTTTTGTCTACATTTCATAAAGAAGGAATTTTTGCTCATGTTTTCTTCAGAGGTATTTGGTGTAGCGCCTCCACAGGTGAGGAGGGTGGGGACAGGTTGCTCAAACAGTTTGGTTCATTTGACTCAGTGCAGTGAGAAATAAAACTACATGGAACAAATGGTGCAACTTGGATCCCCAATCAAACTCAGTCTACTGGACTATCAGCTGTGAAAACATCCTTGATGTCAAACTTACCATTTTGATTCGTAGCCAGAACTTCCATTCTGGTTTCATCAGACTGTAAGACTTTCTCCCATAAACCTTTAGAGATTTCACCAGTCTTCACCATTAAAGGCTTCTTTTTGCAATCCTGTTTGTTTTAGTCCAGACATAAAAAACCCCAGACACATTTAAAATACAGCCAGTTCTAACTAGAAATATATTCACTCCTGTCCCTCCCTGAACGGTTTCTGTTCTTCTATTTTGGACTCTTTTTCCATTTTTTAAAAGATTTTGTTGACTCTAGTGGCCTTTATTTGAAAGTAACTTGACAGGAAAGAGTGGGAAGACATGTGGTGAATGTCACCAGGCCGGGAATCGAACCTGTGACCACCACCACGTGGACTAACTCCTCCATATGCTTTGCCCCTGTGCCACCACAGCACCCTTCCCAATTTTTTTAACGTTCATTTTGAACTTAAACATTTAGATTTTTATGCAACTATTGTCAAATATATTTACTGTGCCATTGTAAATATGTATTCTGTTTCTTCTCCGCACTTATTTTCCTCGCTGTGTTAAGCTGCAGCAGCTGAAAGCGTTGTGCCTGAAGGTGTGCTGATGGGGAACTCTGACTCGCTGCAGATGATTGGATGGGAGGTTGGATCACAGGAGGAATTCTGCTCGCAAATCCTTATGTAGAGATGAACTAACTCGTTCTCCTGCGGCCTTTATCAGAAAGAAGTAAAAGAAAAGAGAGATGATACGCAAATCCTCACTTGGCTGACTCCATCCGCATTGCAGGATTTGTTGCTCCAGGCAGCTATCGAGATCTCCGGCCTTTAACTCCCACAGAGTCGGATGCAGGACTGCGATTGGGCAGCCCACACTCCTGCAGATTTGTTTTTGGGCAGAACGTCAGGCTTTTATTGTATCATAGTTGTTGACAGTTTTTAACTTCGTGCCACAGTGAAAAAGCAAATATGAGGTTATAACCTTCAAGATTTCAACTTAAATGTGGAGGGGTTTCTTTAATTTTTTGCCCCGTTCGCTTTGCCAAAGAAATGTTGAGGCACAAGAGAAGAAAGCCTTAATTTTCCACAGACTTATAGCACTTCACTATGTTGAAAAGATAAACCAAGAAATCCTCTCGAGAATTTTTCACAAAACTAATTAACTCTCTGTTTTTATTTCTAACAAAGGCTTAGATTAATCTTAGAAGGCCAATTTATTTTGGACAGTTTTAATTGGGTTGTAGTGATCGTTCCTTATAGAGACCACGTCTTAGCTGCTGATTTTCGTTTGGATTCCCTAATATTCTCTGGTGAAGAGGTGAAGAGTTGCGCGGCGATAGCTTTGGGAGATAAAGAGAGTTTATTTCCCCCCAGCAATCCAGTAATTAATTGGATGAGAGCGGGTTGAGTAATCCTGTTTTCCATGGTTCTTAACCACCCTGGTTCTGGAAATTGGGCACTTCTAAGTCCGTCCTTAAAGGGAGATGGCAGAGAGACATCCACGTCTCAGCAGTCCGTCCACTTCACCCTTCTCTCCCCCACCGCCTGCCTTTTGCTCGTTTTCTCCTCTTTTTTTCTGTAGTGATAAAGATAATGTGTGTAATTAGGTGACTCGGTCTCAGAAAAGTTTCAGCTTCGTACAGAATAATGTTTTTTTTATTTGTTGTTTATTTAGATACATTTTAAGAAATTAGTTTGAATTCTGTACACATTTGTGGGGTTAAAGTAAAACCATTGGAACTTTGGTTCTCACTCTCCCTGTAAACAGGTTTTCATTCAGAGAAGATGCTGATTTATTTCCTGTAGGAGGATTTGTGGAGCTTTAGGAAGTTTTCCACATAATTAACTGAATTAACATAATAATCACAGCTGTTATGAAAATATTCATATCACTATATGATATCCTGAGTGAGCCAACTGTACTATGCTTTTTTTTCTTCTTTTTACCACAGTGACGAGGTTTGGGATTTAATTTGATCATGTTTAGCAGAATGTGATGTGGTTAAAATATGAATGTGTCCGTACTTGTATCAATCAATAAATCAATCAATCAATCAAATTTTATTTGTATAGCACATTTCAGCAGCAAGGCATTTCAAAGTGCTTTAGACAACTTAAAATAAAAATGAAAAC
>CAEGAF010122979.1:0-10235 GCA_903067075.1 Micropoecilia bifurca | reverse complement strand
AAGACTGACTTAAATCTGTTATCTTAAACATACTTAATAAATTTGTTTAAAAAATTAACAAATTGAGTTGGATGATTGGAATATAATGAATTGATTAAACTTAATAAATTAAGTTGGATAAACTTAATTGAATCGCTTGTTACCCATAGAAGCAATTCAATTAAGTTGGTTCAACTTTTTCTTTTTAGAGTGTGGGCGTGTTAACACGGAGAACGCTGAATCCATTTGAGTCACACACCCTGACTCACTGTTCTAGTTTTCCCATTGTTGCTCTTTGCTGATCGATGTAAGCAAGCGACTGAATCCTTGCAATCGAAAAAGAAGCGCCTTTTTTCCCCGTTTGTTAAAGGGGAAAACAAGGAACAATCTCCCGGAGTCTCCAGCAGAAGGAAAATCAATGGTTCCCGTCCAATTTGTCAGCCTGAACACGTGTGTGACTGCCTGTGAGTTGGTGTTTGTGTCAATCCAATCAATGCTCTTCATCCTTTTCATCAGGAACTGAGCAGGGTTTTCATTATAGGGAAACACATTATGCCTCTGGGTATTCAACTAGTGTGTGCAGGAGTCAGAAATAAATGCAGGACCACAGCAGCGCAGATAAAAGGCAGAGGGAAAGTTTTATGGCAGAGCTTGTCAGAGCAAACAGAGACTATGATGCATAATAATCCGCTGTGGTGGTGTTTAGGCTTACCAGATCTCGTTTCACGAGAAAAAGAATACCGAAAGCAGCTAGAAACCTCAGAGCCATAAACGCAACACTCATTAGGGTGAAGGTTGGGAGGAGGAGGGGGGGTGATCGCAATTTCTTAGATTTATACATAATGAGAGCAGCATGCATGCGTCTTTTGTGTGTATGCGATTTTGTGAGAGGCTCATTAACAAGGCATTAGGCCAGCCCCAATATGCAGCAACCTGCCAGACTGTAACTGAAGCTGATTTTATAATGAACTTCAAGCACAGATCAAACCTGCTGCACCGAGTTACTGAACTGACCCCCCCACCGACCACCCTCACACTTTCCATTTTAATTCACTTTTACTGTGAATGCAGCTCCGTAAACTTGTCCTTAACGATTGGGCCGGATGGGGAAAACAGCTGAAAAGATAGAGAAATCCACAGAGGAGAAAGTGAAGCAATATAAAAAAAAGTGTCCTGGGAATTCTGGCTCTAAGGTAAAGGATCTGATGGACAGGACAGAAGGAATGCACATGATGTATGTGCTTGTCTTGAAAACATAAATCAGAACTCTGAAAGGTTTATACACAGGGCAGATTTAAGTACCAATTACATGCGAAGGGTTGGGAAAGTTTTAAAATGCCAGCTCTCATCTGCTGTGCAGAGAGCGCCTACCATCTATAAAATGCATGCATGATAAATTCATCTTTCAACTGTCTCCCTGTTCTCCCATTAGAGATGCTCACTGGTCACTGAGCTCACAGCCAACACTGGTACACAGTTTCTTGTAAAAGCATCCCGATAAAAGCATTAAAATGATAGAATTGTGAAGTGGAAAGATCTTTTTAATTTTTTTTCTACGGCAAAACTGTATTTGTGGTTTGTCTCTCTACCATCAAGAGTGTGAAGGTTCTCAAGATGTTTGTAGCCTCTAACAAGTATTTTTTTCCAGGATTCCTCATTGTTTAGCTGTATCCAGCTTCCCATCAACTCTGACCAGATTCCCTGGCCCTGCTGAAGAAAAGCAACCCTTCATTCTGAAGCTTTCACCAAGATGTTTCTCTGTCAACACGCTTTCTTCATAGCATTTTGCATGAAGGCCCGACGGTTTAGTTATATTGTCCTCTGATTACCTTTCTAATTAATAACCTCCTTGTCTTTGCCTGGCCTGTCTGTCATTAGAGGTGAACGGCTTTGTCTTAATAGGTTTGTTGTTCTGTTATATAAAAATCCAACAAAATACATGACATTTGGGGGGATTTAACCTGACTAAATAGCAAAAAAAGCACAAGGATAAGTAAATAAATCTTTTATTGTACTTGAGAAGACCAAAACCATGGAAAAACTGCATCTGGGATTTTTATGTTTTGTGGCTTGTGGAACATTATGAAGGTTGAAGACAATTTCATGTGATCCTGGGAATCAAAATACAGACTTTATACCCTTATAACCCAATAAATATAATGGCGAGGCATAGGTGGACTGTCTTTAGCATGGGAACCAAGAGAGCTGTGAACATTTAATCTAAATGATCAAATTTAGCACACCAGTGCAGTAGAAATGGGTCAGGGTTATTGGGGAACATGGGATCAGTGACTTTCACACTAGCTCAGTATTTATAAACACGCCCTCATGGGGAAGAAGAGACCTAGAAACTGCTCCTCAGAAGAACATGCAACATGCTGGCCGGATCCGTCCAGTACTTTAGCTTCTAAACACTGGGCATGGCGTTAAAAAACTAAATCACAATGTTGTGGGAGACTTCCACAATGCCAGTGGCATGAAATCTCTGATAAAGGGAGTAAAATTACTTATTTTAAAAGTTTAGTCATGCATTCCTGGGAATTACACTGCAGCATGTGGGCCGTGAAGAGTTAATGCTCAGACAGATGTCGGAGGAGTGATAAACTGAAGGAGGGATGTTAGCAAAGGGCTCGCATGCAGTTCACAGCATTCTGAGCTGATAAGAGCATGTGGTCTCAGTCTAGAGTTTCTGAGTGAATATCTCTGTCCGCACATGAGACCGATGTCCTGTCAACGTGCTGAAAGGCGAAACATTCACAAATACCAGAGGTGTATAAAACAATGCAGATTATCAGAGAACCAAGTTCTCTTTACTTTGGTAAACTTTGTGTGATCATAACACAGTGTGCAAATATGGTCGCATTGTTTGAGGATATCAACAAAATCAGACAAAAAAAATGTGCTCACATTTCCGACATGCTGTCAGGCAGATTGGCTGGAATAGCAGTTAGACCTTTCCCTCTGCAGTCCACGATGTTGTTGCTGCAAGTGCACATGGCAGGACAGGAGCCTCCCCCAGTGCTGCACGGCTGCAGGCTGGAAGACTCCTGATGACCTGTAGACGAAAAATAGGAAACGGGAGATAAATGGAAGCGAGTTTAAAAGGCGGTGAAATCTTTTTCTGTTTTTTTCATAAGTAGGCCTTTCAAAAAATTTCCAAAAGTAAAGTGGAGGACACAGCAAGGAGTAAAATACTTTGGTCAATTGAGATCAGTTTTTTGATTCTTTGCAAACACTAAGTGACATATGATCACAGTAAAATATGGCAAACTCAGTATCATGATGAGGGAATGAGATTCTTTAGCAAGGCTGGTTAGGGCTTGATTAAAAAAAAGCAATTCTGGAAGAGGTTGCAGAATTTGGTTTAAGGATTTCACCCAGTTGTGAATCAGTCCAAAGACTTGAGAACTGATGTTCACAATCAGTTCAACTGTTTTTCTAAGAGTAATGTGGCATTTTGGTCCACAGAAAGACCTTCAGCTGTAATTGCAATCAAAGTTGGTTCTCTGAAGTGTTCTTCCGGGAGAGTTGAATGCAAACACATGCCACACTTATAAACAAAAAAGTTTTCAAAGCTGTTTGTTTTACTTTTACAATCATGCACTGCTTTTTGTTGATCTATCATGGAAAATACCAGAAAAATCCAGTTCAGTTCATGGACGTTACATAAAAAAAAAAAAATACGAAAATATAAATGTATGTAAGGCACTGTACATTTGTTTAATTTTTTTATATTACTATAAAATTGTGACCAAAGAAGATTACTCTCTTTTCTGAGTATGTTATTTTAAATGGGAACGGTAAAAATAATAGACTTGCAGAATGAAATCTACGGTTATAGGACAATATAAACACTTTTTACTCCAGCATTTTTTTCAAGCTTGCCATGTTTTCTTGTCTTCAGCTTTTTGTGCTCTCTTCTAGCTGAATTGCAAATATGCAAATGCACATTTCAACCACTCCCTGACATGGACAAAAGCAAATAAAACTTGCTATATTTGACTTCATTTCAAAGTGGCAAAATCCTACTGAATCAGTGGGAAAGAAACTAGGTTATATATCAAAGAAGTGTGAAGTCGGAGTGACAAGTAAAGGCCTCCCAATAATATCCATTGATCTCGTCTCAAAATCTTTCTCGAGAGTCTGTCTTCTCCGCTGCGAGGAACCAAAGCCGTTCTGCACATTCAGCTTTTTCACAGCCCCCACCAACTTCCATGTGTTCAAAAACACTTCAACTTTTTCATTTGCATACAGAGCACACAGCTCATCACGCCGTCTCCAGATACCTGTTCAAATAGCTACAGCAATGTCAGCGGTGCAGTGAAGAACGGCAGTCTACGTTGCCAGCGTGTCGTTTTCCGCTGTGAGTTCGCCCGAATGTGAGCATAAAAGTCTAACCTAGATAAAATAAATAAAACAGACTTTTAAATCGCCTAATTTACACAGCATTACTAATCTGAGTTTCAGACCATAAATATTTAATTTGCTTCCTATCTATCACTCGGCTGGTGCTGGAAAGTGTTGCTGAGAGCAAAAGGAATGAGGGATTTACAGATGATAAGTGGTGAAATATGTCAAAAGTCAGTGAAAGAAAAACAGAAAGCGATAAGGCCAAACATTTGCTCTCCAAACACGGAAACATTATAAAATCCCATGAAAGTACTCATTGACCCCCCCACTGGACCAGTAGGTTGACGAGCAGTTTATGATCAGACATCATCCATCAGGTAAATCCAGCAACTCCCAGACAAGTGAATCAGGTGGGAGTGGGGGGGAAGCATCTCTAGACTGTGAATCAACAGAGAAAGATGTGATCTGAGGATGCGTAATCTGGGATGGCAAAGGTTTGACAGATCTAGGATCGGGTGTCGGGCAGAGGAAAACCTCCTTTCTTATCTAACATGGCATATCTGACAGGCCTGGGATCAGGGAGAGTGCAGAGCACAGCTGGAGCAGCCTTGACAATGACAGCTCACTGACAGGTATACCAGAGCCGAGACTGTTTCATATTCGCTCCTCCCTGATTTTCTTACTGCCGTTTCCACATTATTTCATTCTTTCCCCTCTATCCATGTCCTGTTTTCTCTATTTTTAATCTGTCGTTTTTTTTCTTACCATCTAGGTTCCCTTCCCGTCATTTCCTTCCTCAGTCCGTTTACCAGCCCAGTTTCCCATCTCTCTCCTAAAGCACCTTCTCACCTTTCATCCATTTGCACAAGAGCCTATACATTTAACCTACTATGCCTCATTTTCCCCATCATTTTCAAATATTATCACTTGCTTCTTACCATCTGTTTCATCTCACCCTTTTTTAGCGGGTCATTTCTTCTCCATTTCCTTCAGGAGAACCTTGAAATGATTTATTACCAACTGCTCAATTCAAACATAACATTTTTATTTCTTTTATTATTACCTTGGAGCAACAGCCATCCATTTTCTGTCATATAGCCTTGAGTTAACATGAGCTTTTCATTTCTGGTTGCTGTTTTAAAATAACAAAGCCCTGTTTTACAGTGAATGCTGCCTGACAAATCTGGTGGAACATAGTCTTGAACCTACACCTACACCAGAGAGGTCGGTCTGAGTGCGTAAGAAACTGTTGATGTGCTGGGTTTTTCCACACACAACCATCTCATCTCTCAGGTTAGAGACCAGAGGAGAATGGGAAACAGAAAGACAAAAGTAGCTAGAGCCACTCGAGGTGCAGAATATCCAATAGGTGCAGAATATCATTTCTGAACACGCAACAATTCAAAGCTTGAAGCAGACAGACTGCAGCAGAAGACCACACAACTTGCTGCTTCTGTCAGGTGAGAACAGGAAAAATAAGCAGCAACTCACACAAGATTGGACAATAACAGACTGTGGAAAACCTTAACTGATGTTTTGAGTCAGAAATGGGTGAAAACATCATGTAGGCAATGGATCCATCCTGACTATAAGCATGTGGCAGGGTATTGTTTTTGCACACTTTTGGTCTTTTCTTACAAATTAAACATTGTTTTAGCACCAGGGCTGACCTGAGTATTGGTGCTTACCATGTCCATCCCGGTGAGACCACATCTGGATGGCTCCTTCCAACAGAATAATGTCACAAATCTCAAAATAACCTCAAATTGGTTCCTCAGTTTGACAGTGAGCATACTGTATGCTTATGACCTGCATGGTCAAAAAATTTCAATCCAGCAGAGCACCTTTGGTTAAGATTCACATCATAGAGATGCATTGAACCAATCTCCAAAAACTTTGTGACACTAACATTGTTAAATTCTCTGCAAATAATGACTAGGCAAATAATGACTATTATTTGCTGTTTGTTAGGGTGGGGTAATTTAGTCTTTAAATGTTTGGGCTCTCAAAAGGAAATGGAATCAACTAAAATTAGAATTGGCAGTTCAAATATTGCAATATATAATATAAAAGCACAGATTGGAAAATGGTCAAAAAATTCTGAGTGATGCATCTCTAATTACATCAACATTTTTTTGGTCAGAAGCAGGAGAGCAAGGATAACTGCACTTGATCCCACAAAGTTAATGAGCTCCTATAAACGTCAGTCTACCTCCGAGATGTTTTTACTGCAGGTTTTATTTTTAAACCCGATTTCTCACCTTGATTTAGTGCTTTGAAAATCTGCTCTCACAGCCGCCATAAATATTAGAATAATGCTCAAATCTGCCAGGAACGCTCAGTGCAAATTCTCCCCCCCCCCACATGATTTAAGCATTTGTGCTGCAAACTTTAACAGGATTGTATAGATTACTGATTTTTATTCATCAGGTCTAATATTTTTCCTAAACTTTTAAATGGCACACTACACATTGCTGTCAATGTAAATTTACTAGGCAGTGATGCTCTCCAGCACAGAAACAGAGGGTGGATTACGTTGCTCCGACTGCGGGAGGATTTCATCATTTTTTTATTTTTTTTTTTACATCAATGAATAATGCTGCACACCCACATTTTCATTCTCCCACCTCATGACTCTCCTCTCCCTCATTTTCCTCTTTTCCTTGTAACATGGCGCCACCCTGCCCCAAATCCCCCGCAGGTGGCCTCCACTGGTCACAGCTTCGACTAAAGACGCGCACTGATGCAAAAAAAAAAAAAAAAAATACAAAGTGTGTGCCAGCGAGTCAGTCTCTAATGAGTCCGTCAGTGAGAGTTCAACTTCTGGTCACAATTTGGGGGGAAAAAAATATAAATAAATAAAAGAATGAAAGCATGTTTTTGGCTGAGTATTTATCTACAAAGATGCATAATGTTGCACTGATATATCACAAGGTATTGAACTATGAGTTTTGTCTAGATTTGAAGATAAACCTCAGAGAAAATATTTCATCCCAGGGTGATTGACCACCTGTATGTGCATATATGAAGTGCAGCTGCCCATTATGTAAAACCTGAACTTTCTGTATCTGTATCTGCATCCCACTATAAACTGAAAGTTCCAACGTTTCTATCTGTAATGGTTACACTCCCACGCTTTGAATCTCTTTCCCTGGACGATGAATAGTTAATGATCTGTGTTGTCACGCTGTATGACTGCGTAAAAATCACAACCCATGGAGAGACAGGAACACACACACACACACACACACACACACACACATACACACACACACACACACACACACACACACACACACACACACACACACACACACAGGGGTACACTCCCCCGCAAACACACACTCATGCAGACCCCTTGCAGCTGGCGCTACAAATAAGAAGGCAGAGTGGGGAGTGGAGGTTCTCATGATGTTTTGCAATTGTTCAGATATGATAAAGCAAAATCACATCACAGCGCTCCTACGTGCGCATGATCTCTTTGACATTGCAAGGAGGATACAAAGACTACGGAGCCACGCAAATCACAAACAGTAAATCATTCAATAAATCTTTGAGTGGCCAGAAAAAAAAGGGCCAATGAGTGTGGGCAGTCTGGGCTCCAGCTGTGTGGGCATTTTCCTAACACCGCTGCCAGCTTGGTGGGGTGCAGAAGCCTGGACTAGCAGAGAGCCGTGAGGCTGTCCTGGTGCTGAGCGACTGTCAGGTGGCTGCCAGGTGAAAATACACACTGGCATAAAAAAAACAAGGCAGAGGAGGAAAATAGAAAACAGACGCTATTTTAAGACACTGTTTTGTCTTGAATAATCTGAAGAACACACGAGTCACATGAGAGGCTGACCAACCTACTTTACTTTCAATTAAACAAAATAATGCTCAGAGAAAGTATTTATATCCCTTTTTCACTTTACAACTACAAACTTAGACTTAGTCGAATAGACTTTTTATGTGACGGAGCAACATAAAGCAGGGCATAACTGTGAAAACAAAACGATAGTTGGTGTCCAAAACACAGCTCAGTTTCACTAAGACTGGAAAACATTATAAACTTTACCATGTGGTTGGAATGGTCAGTGTAATGAGCAGAGGTATGAGCAGTGATACCAAAACTCCCATCATGCCAGAGCACCTTCCTCTGCATAATTGCTGTGTCTCCTACATGGTTGTGGTAAACTGCAAATTAGGATCTTTAACAATGTTTTTTTTCTTCCAACTACTCCAAAAACACCAGAGTAACAGTCACCCCATCAATGGACTCAATATCTGAGGCTCCTGCAGAGTTACCATGGATCCCTTGGCTTCCTCTCTGATTAGCTCTCTCCTTGCTTACTCTTTCTGTCCATGTGTAGCATCGTGTCTCAACCGGTTTGCAGTCGGACCATACATACATTTGTGTGTGAAGATGAAAGACAGTAGCGATCAAAGCAATAAGATTACACTTTTAATCCTTTATAATAAAGTGGTACGCTGCAAAATCATTCATAGCCGGTAATGCTTTTCATATTTGTCGCTCTGCAATCAAAACATTTCAATCTATTTCATTAGGCTTTTTCATTTAAAAAATAAATCCACAGGTGAAGAATAAAACTTTGCTGTCTTACCTGAGCATGTGAATTCGTGTTTCTGAACCTCTGCCACATTGAGTCCTCTGAGTTCTGGGGGTGAAGCACACTGGGTGAACAGGCCGATCGTAGGCCTCTGCCTGAGCCACTGGGACAGCCAGGCCAGGTGACAATCGCAGTTCAAGTTGTTGGAGTGAAGTCGGCTGTAATACAAAAAAAACAAAGAAAAAAAAAACTATGAAAAATTGCAATCAGTTAACATTTTTCATCCCTGGCAGAAGATGGAAATAGCATAAAATGTGTCCGTTCTTTTCCACAAGTCATCACTTCCAGTTGCTGTGGGGCAAACACACTAAATGATATGCTATGCGGACAATTATAAATGGCCCATTCTAAAAAAAGGCGACATTTCTAAATCCAGTGCTCCAAACACAACATTCTTCCAAAGCAGCGCCTCTCCACAATAACTATCGCTGCGATGTGGTGGTGTACGAAGGCTAACTCGTGAACCCACGTGCGCAGAAACAGAAATCCCTAAAATGTTACCCCACTGGGAGTGAAGCAGACCACAACGTCACCGCAAGGGCAGCAGAGTCACGGCTAGGAATAATTGTCTTAATTCAAGAATAATTTCAGATTTGGTAATCGTGGTACACAATGAGCTATTTGTGTCTGTCCAGGCCCGTTTTTGTCTTGACATGAATCACATAATGGCTTCTGGCTTTGCTAAACTCATTATTCTGTGCCGTTCAGTGGTTTTGGCAGAGAGCACTGCTTGGAATGACAGAGCTGTCAACCCCCACAGAGATTACATTCTGATTTTCTCTTCTTTGTCTGGATGTAGACGTGTAGATTGTAATTATAGCTTAAATAATTCCTAAAAAAAGAAAGAGATCATTCAAGTGGGACATTTGTGACTTACAAAGTTCGGAGCTTGGGCATGTGGTTGAAGCTGGAGACAGGAATGCTGCTGATGTTGTTGTTGTTCAGCGTTCTGCGGAAAGGAAGGGGCAAAACAGTTCGATTGTCGGTAGAGTTGTGAAGACAAGCTTTCTCTTTTACATCTCATTAGATCTATGTCTTCTCCGCTTTTTTTTTTTTTTGTCTTTCTGGGTCCCACAGGGAAAATACCACCTCATTTCACACAGATGGGAAGCCCTTGCACCTCCCACACACACACACACACACACGCAGCCATGCATGCAAATATGCACACACTCTTACGAGTCTGATCACAAGCGTTATAAAGGTAGCATGCACACACACGCACACACACACACACACACACACACACACACACACACACACACACACACACACACACACACACACACACACACACAC
>CAEGAF010122976.1:0-26759 GCA_903067075.1 Micropoecilia bifurca | reverse complement strand
TATATATTGAAGAAATAATTATTGAACAAGGATGCTTTGAAGGAATGTGACTGAATTTAATGAACATAAAAATCTGAACTCTGTGGGGGATTAGTGTTTGTAATCAGTTTCTGTATCCACAAATTATTCTTTATGACACATTATGGAGTAACGCTCAAGTGCACCATTTTTTTTTTTTTTTTTTTATCATAAAGCCCACATCACAAGTTTTGGTTTGCTTCATTCTGGAACGTTTCATGTTTCCATTATCTATGAGATTATAGCAGCATTATGTAGAACGCTTTCCTTCCCATGAATTCAAATGCTTGTTTGTCTTCACACTGAGGTTTGCTTAGAAAGTTGTTTTTCACCTGCATTGCACTTATAGATTGCCCATCTCTGCATGCTGCTTTGTTTTCATATAATGTCCCAGTTTGTATCTGTATTTGGTGCCATGCCTTTCAGGTCATCATCATTCCCATTCATTAATTACAGCGCTCTCATGTTTAGAATTGTTTGGAGGGCGATTTAAAAGGCTTGATAAACAACAAATTAACAAAAATGGGTCTTCGGGGAATGTGCATGGTTTTATTACTCATTTGTGATTTACCAGAATATATCAATGCATAAAGAACAGATCAGAAATGTTCATTTTTTCCTTCCCAGAAAAAAGTAAGGATGGCTTCTCATGAAAAATTTGGCCTTGTTCTCTTTGAGTCTTTCACATTAGTCAGAAAAGAGTCAGAAAAAATTATAGAAAAAAGTCATTCACTTTCAAGGTTTTACCTGCTGCATTAATTTTAACCTCTTATAATGATTTTGAGAAATGATGAAGTTGAAGTAAAATGAAACAAGTGGATAGAATTGCATGTTGCATATTGTAAAGAGGATTAAACATGTCCTTTTTTTGTAAGAAAATGTCCCAAAAAAATCTTTCAAAATTCTTTCAAAGTTTTCTGGCCTTGCAAACTTCTGGTTTCGATATATTGGCATATTGGCACTTGAAGACCATACTTTGGATACCTGTAGTAAATTACATTCACAGCAACTGAACAACCACATGCACTGCTAAAACTTAACTGGAGAGCTGCCAATGGGGGGCCACACCCTGACCCGACATATTCCACCAAAGACTCAGATATCCTGATACCGCAACTGTCGACAATCACAAAAGTGGTACATGAGTTCTGTGTGTGCTCATAACCCTCTGTGACCTATTACACATAATGGTTACCATGCTGTGTTCTTCATAGGCTGCTGAAAACCTCCGAAATTTGCAAAGAGTACAATGTAAGTTCCTTTCAATTTTATTTATGCCACAGCGGGATCTTAATCTTACTTAGACATGCTTCAGCATTTCATGGAAAAAAAACAGACCAAATCAAACAGAACTTCTTTCTGTTAAGTGCACCAAAACTCATTAATGATCCTAAACCCATTTTAGGTCTAACAGTCCCATTATTGTGCTGAAGTATGAAATCCCACAAAAGGTTTGTGCAAGATGACGCCAAAGTAGGAGGATTTCCATAACGAGAAAGTAACTAAAAATTGACCGTGTTTGAACTTTGGCTCATCTTTTTTTTTTTTATTCGTATGACTTATAACGTCAAAAACAAGCGTTGTGTTTATTGCGAACCCAGAATCTGATCTGTGGGTGTTTCAGCACCGACTGCCATGGCTGACTCAAAAGAGAGGGATTTTCAGATTGACCAAGACGATTAGCAAATGTTACATAATCATTAAGCCTGAACAAACGTTCTCTCTCCCTCTGCCACAAATTCAATTCTCTCTCTTCTCCTTCATTAATCCCCAAATTCCTTCTATTTTTCTCTTTTCTTTGGGTTTTGTTTGGACCTGTCTCAGGGCTAACAAATGGTCAGTTAACAAGTTTGTTCAGAGACGGCCTTGAAAGCCCACTCTTCCCACGATGGCACATACACCCACCAAGCCAGGCACACACTGCTCTAATTGTTTCCCTTTGGACAAAAACAGAATTCTTTTTAGATCCATCACCAGGCAGAAACAAACAGGTTTTTGACACTCGCACAGGGAGCTCTGTGCAACAAGGAAACCTAACGGAAATGGTCTAATTGATGGCCACATGAAACGATTCCAATCACAGAGAATAATTTTTGATCTTTTCTGAGCTAAAACTGAGAGCTGGATCACACTAGCTGTCTATTAAATGCAGACCAATAAAATTAAATAACAACGGGGCAAGAACAGTTAAATAATAGTCTTAAGGTATTTAACAATCAAAAAACCTGTGCTAACCCTGCAAATGCAGTAAGAAACTTGCAATCAGCATTACTACAGTTCACAAATTCAGATAGCCTGGGTAAAAGCATTGCATGCTTAATTCTAAAAACAACAGCTTGCAAAACATCATAAACTTGATGCACTGTGCCTAGTCATATCTGAGTACCTTATGCAGTCATATTCAGTGAAGTAACACATGGGTCTGATGAGGCTTGATTTTTAGATTACCTTGTGAAAACAACAACATGTAAGTTGGAAATACTTTTTGTTTAGCCTACATTTCTGTATTGTAAATGTATTCTTATTGCTCTGATGTAATATTCAAATCCAGTTTCTATGGCATGAAATCCCCCCAGAATACATTAAAGTATATTTGTAGCAGTAGATTAAAAAAAAGTCCAAAAAAATCAGGGGGTATGAATACTTTTTGCAAGGCACCGTACCTCTGCTCTATGAATCATTCACAGGTCCCGAAACTCAAGTATTGCACCACTGATCTCTCAAAGCACTCAGCAAATAGTCTATTCATAAACTGAATCTTTGGTCCTTCAGTCAGGCCTGTACTTGTATTTTTTTTCATATTCTGTAATAACAGATCTTTCAGATTCTGTTTATCTGCTGGACATTGTTTAAGTTTTGTTATGACTCCTCTTTATTCAATGTCCAGTTATTCAATTTCCTCATATTGATGTACACAATAAGGTATGATGCTCAGTCAAAATGACTTCACCAGGCTCCAAAGGAAAAAGTTGAAAGTATCATCATCTATTTTGTGACTCATTGGCAGATAGTGAACAGGTAACATGAGGAAAACAAACAGGAATCAAAGTTCTCCAGAACCCAGATGGATTTTGTTCTGCTGGATTCCAAAGAGCATGTGACTGAGATCATGTGTGGGATCATGTGTGAGATATAGACAGGAGGAGGTCATGGGAGGAGAACTGGGAGTAACGGATGACTCATGTTAGCCAGCACCGATGCTTTTACTGCATGAGGACGACACCAATGCATTGGAAACGGATAAAACCCCTGCAGATCTACTTAGATGGGCTTATTTCCTGAGAACGTAGCTGCAATCCTTCCTTAGATCAAACATGACAGTCAGGGTTTGTTGTTGCATGGAGCATCGCACAAGAGGTGAGACTCACATAGTGTGGCAAACAGAAAGGAGCTACGCAGTCGAAATAAATTAAATACAATCGAAAGCTACCAGAAGTTCTTCATTTTACAATAAAATAAATTAAGTATGAAATAAAGGTTGATCAGCTTGTCGGCTGTGTTGCCTCACAGCTAGAAGGTCATCACTTTAAGTCAAGGCCTTTTCTGTGTGTGGACGATTTTTCTATGTGTGGGTTTTCTCCAGGTACTTTACAATCCTCCCACAGTGAAAAAACTTGCATCTAAGATTAACCGGTGGCTCTAAATTACCTTCAGGTATGAGCATGGATGTTTCTCTGGTCTTTTTGCACTTTGGCCCTTTTAAGGCCTAACATGCAGTCCAGGGCACCATTGGCTGCAGCTTCCTCCCATGGGCCATGAGTAACAAACACCAACTTTTTATCAATTGTACTTGTGAAATATCACTTGATTTTAAAACTATTTTGTCAATTGTTTTGATTTGTTGTTGCTGCAGTGGCAGTTCTCGCATGATAAGTCACAAATTTCCTGATTTCATATGGGCTTTGAAAGCCGGAGCTGATACATTTTTGACTCTTGATCTCTGGGTAGGCGCCTTGAGAAATGTTTTCAAGAAGTCCTCTACTAATGTACCAGTCAGTGAAAAGTTGGACTTGTTTATTTGTTGTAACATTGTTGTTTGTGACAATAATTGGCATTTGAGTAAAAAATAAGCATTTATTTATATATCTTTACCCAAATGCATATTTGGATAAAAAAGCAAAACAATCAACCAAAGAACTTATCAAATTCTTTCTGTCTATGCCAAGCAGCTTTTTCAAGCTATACAATAGACATGTGTCAGTTATTAGTGAGTATCTGTTGTGCAGTCAACAAATTTAATACAATGTGTGGAAGGGGGAGAAAGTGCAGCACTCCTGATCGCTAAATTAATCTCAATAGGAGCACCTACAGACAAGCATAACACAACAAATAGGTCATAAAAACTTGCTGCATGTGCAGTAGATAAATGACACATTTGTCCCCTGAGTGCTTGAGCTCACCTGCACTCTGGCACCCTGGTGGTGAAGCATAGTATCTGCATCAATAGCCGCTGCAGATAATCAACATTTCTGAGCTTAAAAAGTAGATGCCTCGTTGTGTTCTTGTGTAGCAGACGGAAAAATTCCGATTCTGAGCAGATGTTGCTTCACCTATCCTCTAAATGTCCCTGTTTGCTCTTCTAAATCTACTTGTCTCTTGAAAACAAATCAAACTTACCTTAACCCTGTTTAAACAAACAAGAAGAGGCACGCTGCAATTATGCACAGCAGAGTGCAATTACTAATCTGGCATTAGAGGCTATATCTCAAAAGCAGGTGGTTTCAGATTGCACTGCCAGGAATATTGCTCAGCGCATCCCAACATCAAGCAGCAGAGGACAATGTAGCACCTTTGCGGTTGAGTCATGTTGGGGGACACGTAGTGAATGGTGAGGTAAACACGAGTAGTGTTTCTGGTGATGCACATAGTGTAGTATCAGTGGTCCACCTTACCGGCACTCATGTCACCTTGTTTAATATATGATGAGACAAAGTTCCACAGGGAGGTTCTTGTGTTTATGTCCGTGAAAACCAAAGTCCACTGACTCTTTGTGAGCTTTGAGAATTTATAAGTACCATAATCCGTGTGTGCATTAATTTACAGCCCGATGTACACTAACAGACGCCTTCCACACCACAACGCACAATGCAAAATGCACATCCACAAACACAAACAGAGACAATAGTGGTTTGATGCTGGCACAATACGTCCTGTGAGAGCCTAGAGAGCATCGCTGTGCCTGTCTCAGTGGGAGTTTAATTTATTCTACAGTTCCACAGAAAGGAAGGTTTCAGAGCCGAGTTTCGTGTTTTTTATTGTTCGGCCAAAATAACCCAGCTTTCACAGTCTCTCCTTCAGAAACACAGTTGGACTTTGCACAAACACTTATGTAATAAAAGTTTTATCAGCGCATGATAACAGTTACAAGACGTTGCCAAGTTATCATTTTACAACTCTTTCTCTTCACAATGTCCTTATCTGCTCTAGTGAAAAGTGCACACTCGCACACCTTTGCGATTGAATACAGTTTGACATGATCAAATGCACGTACACTAACTCTAGTGACTAATCGTGGCAACGGTGAAAATATCACGTAACATTAGCATTGTGCGAACAATTTTTCATGTTCAAGGCTCGCTTTCTTTCAACATCAAAATAGCACTTTTGACCTCTTTTGAAGAGTGGTTGTGTAACAACAGTTAGTACTATGAGAAAGTATCGCCAGTTTAATATTGGATTTTACTCGAGAACAGAAACAGAAGTATCTCAGAATGCGATTGTGGGTTAAAATGGGAGATGGAGACACAGATCAGGGTCTCGACTGCAGCAAAATGAATGCTGGTCTGTCTAGTTGTACTGAAAGACAAAATGAGACCATGATAATTAATTTATGCGTTTAATGTGGCATTTACAGAACCGTGCACCATCTTGGACTAAGATATCCTGAATTACTTTCAACCATCAGTCTTCAGTATGCTGAAAAAGTTAGAATGCCTTGTTTGACTTTCTAGATTTTCACCCATTTGTTTTCTTGAGCTGCAGCCATAGTTTGCAGAAAGCATATCATGGGTCTCATTATGCAAAAACCCCAGTCATTAGAAGGCTATACAAATGTTCAACAGTACTCCGTTTATTACATAGAACCCACAAAAGTATGGGACATTATAAAGCTATTTATTTCTCCAAAATGATTGAAAGGACAATAGAGAAACTTCAGCGACAGTGGAGATTGCTGCAGGAATTTCCAACTAACATTCATGTTGTACATGTGACAGAAATCTCCTGCGTAACTCATTTGTTTATTTTTGGGGTTGTGATTGCTAGGCAGAAGCCTTTTCTTCGAAAGAAACCAACCAGACCTCACAAAAATGTCCCCAAATTTTGTGGGAGAATGTACCTGAAACTACGCTAGCAGTTTTAGGCCATAGCTCCAAAAGGTGTGTTTGGTGAAAAGACAACCCTCCACCCCCCAAAAAAACAGCATCACCAACAAATGACCACACCTATAGTGAAATATATTGGCATCTTGTTCTGGGATTAATTTTCTTCAGATGGAGTTTTTGTGGAACAGAATGCAAGTGATGATTTTTGCAAATACCGGTCAGTTTTGAATCCAAAACTTTCAGGAGTCTGGTAGAAAGGAAAAGATGAGGAGGCATTTCAGTTTTTTTTTGTATTTTTTTTGTATCACATTTAATCTAAGCATGTATCTAAATTCATGACTAACTTCATAAAATAAAGGTTCTAAAGTTTTGGAACGACCTAGCCAGAGATCAGAACTAACTTTGAGACAGAATCTGTGAGGTCTCTTCAAGACGGCTATGGGAAGAATCTTTGGAAAGTAGAACAGACGAATTTTACGACGTTGTGACGGGAACTTCAACCAAAGATGATTACATGCTGAATTTGAATCAAATGGTGCTTTAATAAAGTGTTAACATGAACAATATATGAATAGTTATGTTTCTGAGTTGCTGCAGATTGTTTCCAAACCACGTTGTTTGTTCTTTAGTTGAACTGCACAGGATATAAAAAAGGAACAAAAATACGGGGAAAGAATCTGGCATTTTACTAGGGGAGTTTATACCAAAAATGAAAGCAGATCTAAAACTTTCTTGAGATACTATAGATCCCTTCTGGGTGTAGGAGAATGTGTTAGGATACCTCAGCTGGAGAGTGTCACTAGGGAGAGAGTTGTCCGTTTTTATTTCCTGGTCTTGTCTTTATGGGTGCAATTATGATAGAGTGGTGCTTTTTACATATTCCTTACTGTATCCATGTTTTAAACTCGTATTTCAATGTAAGAAAGGAAGAACTTCTAAATTTGTTGATCTTGTTATGATCCGTGTTTCTGTGTATTTATTTTTAGGGTTTTCTGTGTTCAATTTCCTTACTTTCAGTCTCTGTCTCTCCTTCTTCCCCGCTGATTGCTTCCCAGGTGTGTCTCATTCCTTAATTAACCTCCCTGTGTATTTAGTCCCACCTGTTGTCTTTGTCTCTTGTCGGATCCTTGTTGTGTTATGTCATTGTGTCTAACCAGTCGTCTGCCAGCTCCTTGTGTTCAGGTGTTCCTGTGTGTATTTCATCATTAAAACCACCATTCATCATCATTCTGGGTCTGCCTGCGTCCTACTTCACCACCAAACCATCAGATCCTGACAGATCTTTTACGGCGTTAACTGACCATAATGTCCAGTGGAGTGGTCGCCAACGCTAATTACATCCACAATCTTGTATGTGAATACAGTTTTGGGTACTCAGTTCAATTAAGAGGATCATTAGCTGTGACAGACAACACGACAGTGCACCATCATAAGTGGATAACTACTGCTAAGAAAACTGAAGGTGGAATCTGGACTACATTTATGCATCTAAATGTCTAAAACGCATCAATGGTATTTTAAACCTCAGTGTCTCTTTACTCTGTAAAAGGACATTAAAAATATTATTTGAGGTGCATTAATCTTGTATTAGCTCATCTTGGAAATAGGCCACCATAAAATCTTCTATGTAGAGACCTGGTCAAAATGGAACTGGAATGTTTTACACTGATTCTTTAAGCCTTCAATCTTTATCAATAAAATAAAATGGGATTTTAAGTCTTCCCAAAATAACTGAACTCTCATTGTGTTCTTGTCAACCCAATAGTATGAATCATTCTATTTTGTGATCTGAGTGTATAAATAGATCTCTACATGTCTACTTATCCATCCTGGGGAGAATACATCCATCCTTCCCAGGATAGGTGGACATTTCACCAAGATTTCACTTGTTCGGTTGCGGCTGATTGATATTCTCAGGCTTACTACCCATTAACATAGGCCGTAATTACAGTCTGCACCCCCCCTGCTTGCGCCCCATGTTCCTGTTCCTAAACCCATCTTTCTCCTTCTGAAGAACCCTTCCTCCCCTTTCATCTGCTGGATTCTCAGCTTGACAGAAAGTAGAAAGAACAACTATTTTCTTGGTATCTGACTCAGTATGTACCGTCTGCGTCTGTCAATTAAATTCAGTCAGTCTGAATCTGTCTGATCCTCCTGACCTCAGGGATTGTAAGAGGCCAATCCAGGTTTGACTCTAATAACTCGTCTTTTTTGTTGAGACTCCCATGGACTGGACCCTTCATTAAGAGCACTGGGATCAAAGCGGAAAGTGACCCAAATACAATTTGTTCTGTGGCCATCATTCAACCTAGCTCACAAACAAATGTACAGCTTTTATTTTCTGTGTGAATGGTGTGCTTATGGTAGTGGTCCCGAGGTGCAATGATATGCATAAGTAGGGCTTAGCCTACTGTTAACTGTCTGATACAGTACGGACGGCTGGATATGGGTCAAGGCAATTCGTTTGGACAAAGGCTGACAAGTTGAACGAGCAACATGTGTGTATGTGTTTTAATCTGGTCAATCCTTTGCTGGGTCAGACAGACAGAGAGATGCTGGTCTCATGTAGTCCACATTTCGTCATATAACCCAGAAAAGTCAACAGCGGCAGTCATAAAACATCTTGAGAGCCAGCAGGAACGTGGAAGCCCCTAATCTAAACGCCCTTTGGAGCCCACCTAAAACTCAAAACAACCACCCAAGCCCCCGAGACCCAGGAAGTTATGACCTCACCAACATAGTGTTTTCCACTGACATCATCAAGTTGAACTCCTTTTACTTATATCAGTTCTAATTTTTGATTTAGGCTTTCTCGACAGTTTTTCACGGGACTTAATATCAATAATTGGGTCGCTACCTCTGACCTGTCTTAGTTTTTCCTTTCTTTGCCAATGCAATGTGTTTTTAAGACAAGAGGTCAGCCTACTGTCAAAAATTGCTCATGGCTCCTTTTGTCTCATTTTTATTACCTAAATATATTGCCAAATGACTTGAGCTAACTCTTGATATTAAAGCTGTAGTTTCAAAGCCACTTATTATTTTGTCTGTCTGTATGAAGCCAAGCTGAGGCAGAAATACCCTTCCCCATGTTGCTGTGCACCATCACATAACTGGCTAATAGACTGTTTTGCTTTTTCACTGGGTTACATTATTTTTAGTTCCAAATAACACAGATGTCCAATTAACCCCTGAAGTGTCATGCACACACTGGTTTCCTCATGGACCCATTGAATTCCATGAAAGTGTTTTTGGGGTGACAGTGAATGTTTTGTTTTTTTATATTCTGTAGTAAAAACGTTTAAATAGATAAATTTACATATTATTGTAAATTTTTATAACCATAAAATCATGGTAATTTATTTACGGTTATTATACAGTAAGAATCTCATACCACACCTTGCCTTACTTGTATTTTTTTTTCTCTGTTAATCTGCATAGTAACCCTGAGCTGTTTCTGCCCCCTCAAAATAAATTTGGCTTTCTCGGGGTAAGGATCGAGTTACACGCCTCACCCTTTCCCACTATCTAGCTCTCTTATTCCCTCTCTTTGCTCTCTCAGTGTCCCCTCCAGTTTCCTCAAACTCCTGCAAACATTTCCTACATTTCAATAATTGTATTACCTTTTTTTTGTTGAAAAAAAGTGTTAGCTTCATGCTCATTTCCTGCAGTGTGTGGTTTCTACACAGTAAAACAGATGAAATAATTAGAATCATGAACTTGTAATTAACTTTTTCCAGGCACACTCATAATAGTGGCACTTGAAATCACACCCATAATATCAGGGCACAGGCGCGTGTGTGTTACCGGGGGCAGAAGTGTGAAATTAAGCTTGCCAGAGTGTAGTAAAAGCACAGTGAACTCCTGACATGACTTGAATGTGTTTCATTGTGTTGCTGTTGCATGTGTGTGTGGCGCACTCATTAGCCCATGTCTCCTAATGAGCACTACGGGTGGTTTAACACCTCGGCCCTATAGACAGTTAAAGTGGGGCTGTGCCAGGCTGAGCCCAGGCAACTCATAATTACGGTGGCTGGTCTGAGCAGACCACAGTGCATTAAAAGCCTCTCTCTCTCTCTCTTTTCCTGCCTACCATGCCCTGTTCTTTAATTAGAAATATCAGAGCTAACCTTTTGTGTATCGTTGCTTGTTTTACTGACCTGCTTCTGCTTAGACAAACAAGACAAACAGATGGTGGGAGTAAAACCGGCAACCCTGCTGGCAGCGATTCGCAGTGAGGGAATCCAGTGTGGCTGTGATGGAGAGGAGGCAGAGAAATGATGCAAAACTACAGGGACTAAACCCATGACCTTGATTTTAAGCATGTGTGTGTGTTTTGTGTGTGTGTGTGTGTGTGTGTTTGATAGAGCACATGAATAGAGCTCTGCATACCACTGTGAAGGGATGTAATTAAGATGGGGTTTACTGAGAATACTGAAGAAAAAAATGTCAAATATAAGTTACAGCATGTGTTATTACAGTATGTGATGGACTCTAAGTCTTGTGTTAAACTTTCAAAAGAATAAGATAAAATCAATATCGGTGTTTTATTATCAGCAAACTCGGGGGTTTAGCAACCTCAGGAGAGCTTAGTTTGAGAGCTTTTTCTCAGTTACAAGTTTTTTTTTCCTTAATCACTTTGTATTCACATCAGGCACCGACCTTTCTTTAATCACATTTCAAATTTGCAACACTTTTACCTCCACTAAAATTTCCAGTTCACTGAATATGCAGTGCTGAGCCGCATGACTTAGAGACTAATCATTTCCAAAAGGAGACATTTGATTGCATTAGATCAAGGTTGTTTGGTGGATCACCCATATAGCCCATATATGGCAATTTGTTGGAAAAGATACTCAGACTCAGGAGAAGCAGTTTGACTTTTGGTCTTGCAAAAGCAAATGATGCATTGGTGGTCCAGTCAGGTCGTTGCCTCCATTGAAAAACATTGAATATGATTCATATAACTGGGCTTTTGGAAGTCCCTCCACACAGAGCGGATGTAAAAATAAATGCATATACAGCATACTTTGTTGTATTTTGCAATACACATTATTCTTCTCACCCTCAACCTAAAGCATTTTAGCAGCGTTTCTAGATTATCCCAAAGGCTCTTCCTCTCTGCAGCTACCCCCCCTCCCCCCAAGCTTGGGAAAAGATTGTCTCTGTGTTTGGTGAGACACTCAGCACCCAACGGACAATCAGATCAAATAAAATAATGAAAGAACAAACAAGCCTCTCTGCACAATCAAGCTTAGTAGACTAAGCAAGATGAAACACTTTTGAGCTTTATTTTTTTCCTGCAGTAAAGTGCCAATTGTTACATTGCTTGTCTCTTCTGAAAGAGCATGATTGTAAAGTCATCAATCTCTCTTATCTCCCAGGCGCTGGTGGAAAGACCTGGAGAACATTTCACACTGAGTGGACCAAGAGCTTGTCTGCTATATGAGAAGTGCCCTGAGATTGCTGCTGTCGTAATTTAAAAAACTGAAGTCAGTTGACTTGAACTCGGCCTGCCTTGCAGGGTAACTGTATATATTAAACTCTATACAGTTCTGTGCACACATGCTCCTGGATTAGCTCTTGCACTTCCCTCACTCTGGCTTTATTATAGCAATCTCTTAGGTTTCTCTGAATGGCAGCATGTGGTCAGTGGTTTGAGTCTGAGCCACAACACAGACTCAAACCACACAGATGTGCAGATCAGTTCCTCTCTGTGACTAAATAACATGGAAAGTTTTGAAATTATTTGTATTGATGGGACAAACAGATTTTGTAGGAATCTCAATCATTTTTAAAGTGCTATAGAAAGTATGTGGAAATGCGAAATTTCTAAGTTTATTTAAAAAACTACCTGTCAGAAAGATTTTTTGAAAACAAAATATTCATGAAAGGTTTGATTCAAAATTAAATATTGGTACTAAACACTGACATGTTAAGGTTTTTAGGAGTTTTTTTTTTTTTATAAATATTCAGAAAACTGCTGTTTAAAAAAACAAAACAAAAAAATTATTATTTTCATGCTATCTGGATGGGATTACAAGTATTAACCCACAAACATAAATAATAGGAATCATTCTAAATTTTAAACTATTAACATAAAGTCTTGAACAAGATGTTCCTTCATTGCCACGGAAATCTATTTAAATATTCTTCTTCTTACTTCCTGCAAGAAGTAATACATATATGTATGTAAATATCAATTTTGGTCCATGTTTGTGTTATTTTTTTATAATTATTATTTAAGTTTTTGAATATCCATCCTGAGCTTAGCAGCATCCTTCTTGCATATGGTTTTCTTTCACTTTCATTCTACAAGTAAGTTGTATTTGTGTTTTCCTTCCATATTGCTGCAGGTATGAAATGAAGCCTAAGTATTAAGTCAAACTGTAAGACTCTTCAGCCTCACCTGCATCATCCATTCGGTGCATCTTGCATGTCTACCGCAGTCTTGTCAGTGATGGACTGTACCTCATCATAGCCAAGCACCAAACAAGCCTTCGTTTACATGATCCTCCATCCATGGCTCCATTTGCTCATCAGTCGAGCTCAATACTCCTCTGCCTAAACGCCGCCGTCGGAAGCTCCTTCAGGCTCCCATCCACTCTTTGACCTCCATCACCAGTGTCCGCCCACGTTTTCTGTCGGGCTCTGAGCGCCAAAACTTTAATTAATTCATGTCAATAAAACATTATAATTGCAGCTTTTCTCCATGCGAGTTTCTCCAGGCTAAACTAGGGAAAGTAATAAACATTTCAAGTCCAGTTAACCCACTTCTATAAAATATCCCTCAGTGGAATCGAGTTTTTATTCTTTGGATGTAAAGCAAAAGGAAGGAAGTATCATGTGAACTGAAGATATTATAAAAATTGATTCTCAGGGACTCGGTAGAATTTATTATAATACCACAGTTTTTCATCTCAAAGATGGTTTACAGCCATAACCACTGAAGGGCTGAGATTTTACAGGTGAGGCGCCATTCAGATTAGTGGACAAATACCGAGCGCAAACAACAATAATCCGAGGTGATTTGACGCTCATAGTATTTAACTGTAAGCCTGTAAAGACCAGACTTAGAGCGCTTTCTTTTCACACTTTATCAGCTTTCTATAGATGGGGCTCCTGTAATGCGATTGGTCTTAATGGCCTAATAATACAGACTTCCAAGAACGTTGTAATCCAGCCACAGGCTATTCTTTCACTGCTAGTTGTTCACAGCGTTCTACGCTAATGTGTTTGTGAGCTACAATGGGCTTCTTACCTCCACTGCAGACACAATGATGCATGAAGATGAGAAGAAATAGGAACGTTTGAAAATGGCACTTGTAGCTGAACATGGGAAGTCTTGGGATACGATCATTGTATGAATTAATCATTCGTAATGCATACAAGAATTGTGTTTTCAATTATCTCGTATCTAGGACGAGTCAACACCCAGATCTGAGCGATCCACGTGTGGAAACGGTTCCAAAATCTCAATAGATTTGGCCAACTAGTCTGCACAGACGGTGGCAATCAAAGCCAAATATGATTTTTTAAAAAAAATCTATTTTATTCCTGAACACGCCCATCTAATTTGGATTTATTTCCAAGTTGACTTTAAGCTTAAACGTCATTATCATGATTAAATCTAATTACAAGATGCATTTTCTGAACAGCTTCATTTCAATTTCTGAGGCTGTGCCAATGTGTTGAAGGTTTTGCTTATAAAATATTATTCTTTCACTAAACCTCCTTTTCTTTTAAAACTGAATGATCTCAGAGTCATTTCTCCTCAGGTTCCCATGAGACTCTTCCCTGGCAGGATAAATGTGTTTCTGCCTTTTTCTTTGTGAATCATGGTAGTTTTATTTCTTTGCTTCATTCTAGTAAGGGACACCATCTGTTAGCCATTAAGAATTTGGGTGAAGACCACCACCCTCTTCTCTCACTGCCTGTTTTAACTCCCTATGATATCCAAAGTCTGACCTGACCTTCCTCAACACAGCTGTCCTCAGAAAACTGGACCCACAACTTGTCCTCAGCCTCAGATTTACATAATTTCGGTGCTCGGATTTCTATTAATCACTCAAGCTAAGCATGCCTGTCTTTGTGCATGAAAGACCCTGTGCTGATCAGCTTTAGTGATGGTTCAAAACATCCACAGAGGAACATGTGTCCTTCCGCCAAGGACAAGCATGGGTGTGTATGTTTGCTTGTGTGTGGTCTGCTTAAGCTGCGGTATATTTGTCAGGACAGACCTTAGCGCCGAGATCAGATGAGGACATTTTTGAGTCCATCTCTGACTGTAAAAGGCAATGTGACTGTTCAGATTGCGCTCTTGTTTTAATGCCTGATTTATGAAAAAAAAAAAAATCTCTTTTCATCTTCTATAAAGTAGACGTATCATTATGTGGTAAAATATTGTACAAGGTAGCCTATAGCTAAAGTAATGTATGAATTAACTAAAGGAACGGAAAGCACTTGATCATCCATGTAGTCTTGAAATAATGATTAGTCAATTAAATAATTTCTACAATTTATTAGTCTCAAAGTGGCCTAAAATAACCTTCAACATGGGAGATACCTTATTTGACTTTTTTTTAACTTTTTTAACTTTTTAAACGCATAGACAGAGTTTGTATGAGTGTTTTGGAGGGTTTTTTTTCCCCTGTAAAACACAATTATAAATGCAGTACATAGCTGTCAGATATGGATCATTAGCAGGTTACCCCAACCTCTCCAGCAAACAAAGGAGAAGTGAACGATCACATGAGCCAAGCATAGTTTATTGTCTATAGATGAAGGAGGTGAAAAGGGGAAAGAAAAAGTCACTATTTTACTCTGCAGATTTTCAATGGTTCATGGAAAGTCAGGCTGTGGATTGCTGGTTTATAGAAATTGTTAACAATATTTAAGAATATGTAGACCTCACTGTGTTGCATTATTGCTCCATTACTTCATTTGTGCGTTTGTAGGTATTGAATGTCAAGAAAACTCTTGTGCTACTAAACGATGTCAAAGCAGAGTACATAATGTAATAGAAAACCCAATTTGTGTTTGTCTGATAGGCAGACTTTACCACCCACTTGTGTCATTTAAAAGACCCTGGTTTAAAAGATCACCATGGCGACCGTTCTTTGCCGAGAGTCGCACACAAAAACACACAAATACACATCTGCTTGACCAGAAAATGCATAGATAATTAATAAGCTTCACTTTCTAGATTGATTTCCAGGTCCTTAAAAGACTGTCTCCACAAGAATCACATCTGGGTTCTGCTGTAGAGGGATTTCTCCGTTCAGCCCTTATCACATTCACCAGTTTGATCAATTAATTGTTGGGATCTTTGCAAAATGGCAAATACAAAAAGCTGCTCATTCCTCAGAGGTGCATGATGATTGTCAGTGTGACTGAGTCGCTAAACGGTAGTAAATCAGGTTTTGTTATGCGATGCTGCGCTTGCTATAATTGCCTCGACAGGTGTGTTTTATTGCAGAGGCGCGTCAAATTTACGCCCCACTTCCTCTCAAGAGGGGAAAACAACAGAGGCATGGATGATTGATCAGATAAGAACAGTGATCAGTTTTGTGTGCATGATTGCTTGGGATGAAGCCTCTGGTGTAGAATGGGAATTAGGACAGACTCCTGGCATGGTAAGTGCTAGACTGAGCGTTCTTGACAATTAGGCAACTGTGCAATTATGCAATGATCGTGACCAAGCGAAATTATGTACAAAGAAAGAACAGAGAGACAGAACAGGAGGCTGAGACAGAGAGCACAGCATGACAGGACTGGAAAACTTCCTGGAAAAGAAAATAGAAGAACCACTAAGAAAAAAAAAAGGTTTTGCAGCAGAAAAAGATTTGAATGTTAAGTTATATGACAGGTTTGCGGAGAAGCCGGGGTGAATCTTGTTTTGTATAGTTTCTACACAAGTGATCTTTTATGACAAGTGAAAAACTAGCAAACTATTTTTGGATGGAGGGGGTGTCAGCCAGTGAGTAGATGCATTTGAAGAATTCCTGTGTATTCATGGCATGCATGCACTTTGACCTTGCACCTGTAACATTGCAACCTTAGCACACAGTGTGTGTGTGTGTATGTGTGTGTCCATATGTTTGTTTGTGCATGTGAACCACTTGCACCCAAACCTGTTTAGCAGCAGGGTTTTAACTTCTTGGCTTCTGTGACTTGTTGATGCGTTTGACCTGTTGAGGCATTTTGCATAGCTTAGATTCATGTGAGTTCAAGACTGGAACAACAAAATCAATAAATGAAGATCCGGGTATTATTTTTTTTGTTGTTGTTGTTTTTGAGATAACATATAATAGCTAAACAACATGACCAACACCACATGGATATGCAAAACATGTATGACTCCCAAAACATGCTGGAACATTATTTAACAGGATCTCTTCCAGTCCAGACATAAGAACGTTAAAGTGGAATGGATCCCTGGTGTCAGGTGATAAACCTTGGCTCGCTGTCATCACTCCAGTCTGTCTTGTTGGAAGTGAACAAGGCAGAGATCAAGGCTCTGTGCTGGCAGGTCAGGTTCTTACACAACAAACTTGTTAAAACATTACGCATTACGCTGCTAGACTCTGTCCTTTCACTTCTCGCTTAGCACAAACCGGCACGATCCTACTGAGGGTTTTTAACTAAAATTCACTATTTGACCCCCTGCCTTTAAATATTGACCAGGCCTTAACTGATGCATGAGTAGGTAAACATTATGAGCTGTTTCCTCGTTAACTTGTTTGTTTCTACAGTTCTGTGAAAGAGTGGTTGTCCCCTTACAGTTTTCTACTCCTTTATGTCACAATAACACCATATAAACAAAGACATGTGAGATAATAAATGCAATGAGAAATCCAACATATTTTTGCAAAAGATGATTATATGAGGCATATCTTCATATCTGATATGTTGGACTTGGATCTCTCTCATTAATGTCAATTTTTTGACTCTAATTATTCCTTTGACACACTTTCCAGACTGATGGGTGTCAATGAATATTGTTCTAATTTCTTCCTAAATTTCTTAGGTCTGGGACATAACTTGTTGCTTTTTAAAATCTACTAGTCTACTTCTTGTCAGATCTGGCTGTAATTAGTTCTGCATGTATCTAGAGAACCTGAAGTAGAAAATTGTTGTTAATCAATTATATAGCAAGAGAGTTGTACTCTTTGTATATAGTATTCTCATGATTTCATTGCTTCTTTAAACTTAATAAATTAAGAACTTTGAATTCACTCAGGTTGTCTCAGTTTGATATTAAAATGTGTTTGATTAGATGAAACAATCGAAAGCCTGAATAATTCTGCAAGAGAGAAAATACTTTATTGCAACAGTGTATGTAAAAGGATTTAGCATGGAAACCTACCAATCTTATTTTTATAGCAACAGAATATTAAGAATGGTCTTAAAGTTTTGGCGGCGCTGGGTGGCTCATTTCATAGATCATTGTGTAGAGGCTGTGGTTCTCGTTGTGGTTGTCCTGTGTTGCATACCAGGTGTGGTGGTATGTTTTCCCCTTTCTCTCCCCTCTATTTCCTCTCTACTGTTCAATAAAGGCCAACTGTGCAAAAAAAAGCAGAATGGTCTTAAAATGTCTTTGCTTTTTTAAGACTTCCATGAAAAAACAGGTGCACTACCGTTTAAATTCAAATGCTATCAAAATTCGTCACGAACCCAACAACCAGGCACAATCATCATAACATAGAAATATTTTGCCAGGAGGAAATCAGGCAATCGCCCTTCAGAAGCTTTCATGAAGGCATGCAAACCAGACAACATGCACACACACATACACAGTCATCCTCACATGTAGACAGGGTTATGCACACATGTACCCACCAGCCATGCATGCCCACACTCAAGCACATGCATACTCCCACGCTCATCCTTTGGAACCCTTGGAAGAAGGCTCTCACACTCCGCCCCCGTTGAGTACATGTCAGTCCATCTGGGATCATTAACGCTATGTTAATGAATATAGGGCCGGGGCCCAGAGCATGTGAGGAAATGACAGGGAAAAGAAAAGCCTGGAAGGAGTTGGATAAAGAGGATAGAAGGTGAGAAGACGGGGGAGGATAATAGATTCTCTCCTAACAAAATGCACTGTTTGAGAGACTTCCAGGGCCAAAACAAATGGGGCATGAGAAAGAGGAGACGGTGCGAGCAACAGGACTCCAAAACGTGAGGAAGGAAGCAGTCAGCACTTACAAAGCAGGGAGACGCAAAAATAAAACAACAGAAAGCAGAGTCACGACGAGCTGTACTTGGTATGTTCTCACTAGGGGCAGATGAGAGCTTTATGGAAATAGCTGAACAGATGAACAGAAGAAAGGGAAGGAAGGAAAGACAGCAGAGACAGCAGATGAGCCGAGAGAACAAACCGGGGTACAGACAAGGAGATACAGTATAAAAGAACGATGGCAGCTGAGTGGGTTCTGCGGTTAAATATTTCACCAGGGTCTGTCTGTGCCTTTGTGGGTGTGTGGGCATGCGTGTGTGTGTGTGTGCGTGGCTGTGTGTGTGTTTAAAGGAGGACAGAGAGAGCTAACAAGTGGAGTGTGCCTGTTGACTGGGAGAGTTAATGATTCCTGTGGTCTGAATAGTGGGACAGTATTAATCCTGGAAAGAGGGAGGTTGCTCATTTACCTCCCGCTGACACACACATGCAGCAGCATCTAAGGTTTGTGTGCCGATGGAGTTTGTTTTGATTGCTTTATGTGCCGCATGGCTGAAAACGGAACAGCTTCCCTGGCAACCCTCCAGAAAATGTTCAATGCAGAACCGCAACGTTATAACGAGTTTATCGTTTATCGCAGCAAGAATGAATATTTTCCCTACCGCCAGCAGCTGAACTCAGTGAAGCAAGAAGTGTGCCAGCAAGGTGGGGGTGGGAGGGGGCAGTGAAGGACCACCTGTATGCAGATGAATGGGCTTGAACAGAGCAGCCAGAAGACACAGGAAAAGTGTGTCGAAATGCGCCAGAGGGACGAGTTTGGGGGGTAAAGAGGACAGAGGGCAGCTGGGTGACAAGCCGTCCAGTTGGAGGTGAAACAATACCAAGTGTTGACAAGCTTAAACCAAAAGTAATGACAGAGTTTGGATGGACAAAAGGCAGCTTTTTGAAGTGCAATCTGTTATCAGTTAGAGTCAATAGGAAGCATATTACAGTGATTTGTCATCCTTCAAACACCTTAGTACATTGAATAAGATCTTCTACATATGTGACCTTTCCTACAAATGTCAAACGTCTCTGGAGTAGTTGGCAGAGTAATTTTAGATTGTGAAATGTAGAAACAATGATCACGAAACCTCAGCAAAAAACGATTACATTTCAGAATATGAGGGGGAAAAAATAAATACAATCATTTGTAAAACAGGACATCATGTCCTGTTTGAACATTGTGTTGTTTTGTTTTACTTCCACAAATATAGTTATCCATCAGCAGATCATTTTGTTTTTTGGTTTTCTCTCATACAGGTGTCTCGTCCAGATTTTGCTCAACACATCAATCAAAAGAAAAGCAGTAAATAATTTACAATTAGATTATATTCAAGGATTCAATTACTCAAACATGAGGTTGTAGCAGTTTTATAATGTCAAACTGCTACTTTGATGTGGATATTTCTTTCTCTGTCCGCAAAACTCTTCAAATCAAATTAATTTGTCAGGATTAAGTACTGAAGTAGAAGATAGAAAAAATATGCTGCCATAAAAAAAAAACAGGCGGTAACATTAGAAATCAGAATACTCCTGGAAAAGCCGTAATGTTTACACAGCTTACAAGCCCTTTCTCTCCCATCCCTGTTCAGTAATTATTACGGCTTGGTGTGGCTTAACGCCGTCTTTTTTCCACCTCTTTTCTTTTACTCATCTCTCACAGTAACTTCTTTTCAAAAGTTTCACTCTACCTTGTTTTGATTGATTTTTTCCGCCCTCTTCTAATAAGCCCTTCTACGTCATATTTCACAGTCTGTGTGTGTGTTTGAAGGAAACCCTCTAAGTCTTTTGACAGAGGTCCCTGGCCAGCTCTGATCCCTGCCTGAGGCCAGCAAGATGCTGGAGTATAACAGAGAGGCAGGACTGAAAATTTAATAGGCTGACAGGCTGAGGGGGGAATCTGTCTTTATGTATGTTATAGTGTTCCATACATTCATGTGACTTTGAAATAATATATAATGTATGCAATTTTCTTGTCTTTCTTGTCTAGTAGCACGTATGAAAAGAAAACGACCTATTTTCTCTCGTTTTATTCACTTTAATACACTTGTGTTGTTTTTAACTGAAAAAGTATTATAAAAAAGTAACTCCACTTTCCAGAAGCCAATCTTAAATATTTATTATGTTAATTTAATGAGAGCGTGACCCAGAGAAGAATTAACAATGTTCTCTTCAGTGTGAACATCGTAGTGGAAACGAACTAGAGCAGCTGAACCCAAAAACACAATTTGACTTGACGGACAACTAAAAAACTAAATGAAACATTGAGTTCAATAGGACTGGGTTTAATTTTTGATATTTGATTGTTTTTATTTTTACTATTATTATTGTGCTTTGGTGAGGCTGTTGAACTATTTTATTTAGTCTTTTTCTAACCAATGATAACTATTTGTTGCTCATTTCCTGCCCCCAGCTAATTTATTTCACACCCACCTTAATTCCTTTTGTAATTCTGCCAAACCTAGCAACTGGTCCACAACACCTAAATTATTTTAAATTATATCCTGAGACCGAGGTTACACATGTCTCATGAACAGTCAAAACTCTGTGGTTTACTTCCATCTACTAAAACAATTATACACCTTAGTTGAAACAAAACTAAGTATCATCAGGAAGTGGTAGCACCCAGAGTTCTTTTTAATTATACAGGTTATGCAACTGCGGTGTTTCAACATTACTCTAAATAACTCGTGGAAGATACTGTGATGCCTGGAGACAAGTTCTTTGGAAACAAACAAGCCTGATTCCCTCTCGCTGAACGATTTGTTCAGCTGTCGGTGCTTCCCCCGACTTCCTTTTAATCCACTTTCAGACTTGTCAAGTTTTCCGTCTCCTCAAACACTTTTTTTTTAATCAAATTCTTTTTTTTGCACAAACCCCCGATTTTCCCAGCCTTAGTGTGCCTGTATGGGCTGTGGGAGGACCCAGTGTCATCTGCAGTCTCTACTCACAACACTGTCAAAGATGAAGACTTTTCCTGGTTCTGTACATCCACAGAATTCATGTGTAGAGAAATATGTAGAGCTGGCAGAAGAAACCCCAATTAGCTCACTGTTGGCTGCTGCAGCAATGAAATGGAGGTGTATTTGTAGACTGTGAATTTGTCTGGTACATGTGCTGCATTAGATACATGGATAGTGAGGAGAGCCCATGTATGAGCAGCGGAAGTCTGCTGGCAATGATGGGACAATCAGCCGTCTTTCTGAGTGTCGCGTTCAAAGTGAGAACTGGGATCCTGTTGCTGGGACTCCGAGGTCAGTGAATCACAGGCTAGTTTTGGAGCTGCTGAGACAGTATTTTCATTTCTGACGTTCCACTTTGGAAATCAATCCATAGGTTGGACGTGTAATGTCTCCAGAGGGCAAGATGTTGAATATCTTACTTAGCACAACTACCAGCGAGCAAGAGATTGATAGTACTGTATACACTCTAATAACTCAGAAAATGATAGAATATTTGACTCCCACGCTATTTATTGTTGAGTCTCTTTTACAAAGAGCTAATAAGTTGTTGTCAACATGGCTTCGTCTTGTGAAGGAGGTGTAGATCAAGGATAAGTGATTTTTAGAAACCCAGATCTGTTTGATATTTCTTATTATATGGGAGAAAATGAGTGTTTTTTAGTCGTCCCTTTTTGCTTGAACTGATCCAGACTGCACCTTCAATTGCAGCGTTTCAAAGTTGGTGACTGACCCTATATTCAGCATGTATTCCCATCTAGCGGCAATTAAAAATAAAATAATCTAGAGACTTTTTGTGCTGCTACTGGATAGTTATGAACACTACAACACCATAACACCAGCCCCGAAACATTGTGACATACAAAATAGGAATGAAAATGTAAAATCTCACTTCTCTGGATAAATCACTGCATTTGATTCATTTATTTATAGTGTATTTGACCAATTTCTTGTCTCCCCAAAACAGTTTTTTAATCTCAATCAAGGCATCCATTCCAATTACATCCACATACAGAGTTTGCATCATGTTACATAGAATTCAATAATATCATTATTTGGTTATATTGCTTCAATATCTGAGTTAGTTATTGTGTAAATTGTGTAGGATTAGCACCTCACCTCCTCCATAACACTTTTGCTGCAAGTTGTTGAATACAGACAGATTCTTCTTGACCTAAACTCAAGTGGAAAATTCTGATGCTGATTAGAATTTTGATAAAACAAAGTTTGAGTTTTAAAAAAATAACTTGTATTCTTTGTTGGGATCTTTTTCTAATGAAATTAAACCACTAAATATGGATTAGTGAAACCTGTGGCTAGGATTATCCAACACCGGTCGTTGAATCTTCTAAACACACTTTTTGATTTGTGAATCCTTTGCTTCGTTTGTGGAAACAATAAAAAAAAAACAGTTAGTTCCACCCAAATATTGTTGAAAAAATCCTGTTCACCATCCGGAACCCCCGTGTTGTGTATTGCGTTGAATTGCCTCTTGAAGGTAATCTTACAGCCCAACTCCTGACTAGTAAAGTTTCATGGTCTTCTTATCTCTTGCCACTCGTATTTGGGAGCCATTACAGAGTGGAACAGCACCCCCTCCCCACTGCCTTCAACATCTATCCTGAGCATGTGTGCTGGTGATCAGAGAGCAAAGACGTGTGTGTGCTTGCCCAACCAAACCTCGGGACAGCTAGACTCTTTACTCATAACACTCAGACACACAAAGCTCCTCACCAGATCACCTCAGCATGTGTTCATCCCTGCCTGAGGATAGCCCCTCTCCTGCTGAGGCCACAGTCTCGCAGACATTCAACACTCTGGACTTTATCCCCTCCATCTGCCAACTTTTTTTCTGTAGTTACCTGTCTGGTGACACAGCCAAGTGGAGACTGTGAGATAAAACTCACAGATAAGATGATAATAATGCTTTGCTATCTGGACAAAACATAATCTGAGCATCTGCATGTCTGAGCAACAACTTGCAGGAAAATTGGACCGACACATGCTTACTTGTAAAGATTTGTAGGACTTAAATGCACAACTAGAGCAAATCACTGAAGAAAAAACATGCAACAATCTACTGAGCTGCAAAAAGATGGAGAGAGTAACTTCAAACAATAGAGTTTAGCCCATATTTACAGGCTGCATCACATAAATACCAAGTAAGCACAACATGCAATTAATTGCAACACAAACTGCGTCATAGAGGCATATAGCTTAACTTTAAAGCAACTGAGAATGGCGTTACAACACATAAAAACAAATATGCTATCAACAAAACAGATCGGCACAAAACAATGTCTGTAGGATTTTACTTAGTTTGCTTCATCTTTGTAATCTAGATAAAAAAGCAGCATTAGTGTTTACCATTGTAAACAAAGGAAATATTTTTTAGCTTATGCAGTGATATAAGTGGTTAAAATCACTTAAAACAACAACATTATGAAACTAATGCTTACATGTTCCCACAGAGATAATTATAATCCTCATATGTCATGCTATAACAGACTGGAGCCATTTGTCATAAAAAAAAACTGTTGTCACATATTGTGCAGCCTGTTCCAAGAGTTTCATAACTTTAATATAAGATTTTAAAAGTATAGTCCTAAATTTTCATTGTGAGTTAAAGGTTTTATTTTGTTTGTTTGTTTTTGTATGTTGTGTTTTAATGTACAGCACTTTGTATCAGCTGTGGTTGTTTTAAAGTGCTTTATAAATAAAGTTGGTTTGGTTTGGTTTGGTTTGGTTTCTGATAATAACAGAAAGCTATTATCAGTGTAGAAGATAATTTCCCCCCTGCTACCTACTTTCTGCAGAACAGAACTTACTTTTTCTTGTTTAATAATCTGATGATAATGATATCTGTTGTAATTTATCACCATCTTTTCTGAACCTTATCATTGTTTTCCACCATTCTTATTTAGCCACCTAATTCAGTGATCTTAAATATTCCACCCCTTTAAGATAAACCACAGAAAATCTTAAGTTTATTATCTGAATAATTTGACTGGCTCAATGTAGTATGGAATGGGCTTTTAACTGCTTAGGACACCTTGCTGGCCTATGGGGCTCAAAAAGAACTTGAATTCACAAAGAACAAGTGGGAAAATACAGCAATGAACATTTACTAAAGAAAGAATTCAGAATTAAGTCAACTGGTCATAATTTAAAGCTAACTTAATAGGCTTTTGTGGGAAAACATTTCTAGCTAAACGTTTTGCAGTTACCTTTTTATTATTTTTGTTTTTTCTTGTGATGCAACCTTAACAGAAAAAAAAACCTTTAACATATAATGTAACACAGTGCAATTCCTCTGTGTTTAGAAAACTTTGATTAAGCTCCCTATTCTTGAAATATTTTATAGAAACTATTTAATGTTATTAGTGGTCATATTTATGTATTTTTATCTTCAACTTAACTGTAAAGTATTTCTCCAGTTAGGTCATTTAATCACGTTTTAATTGTTATGAGCTAAAAAAGTAAGTTTTATATCTTGATTATTAAAACTGATATGGACCAACTTCGAAAAAAAAGTCACTCAGTGTCCTGGTCGAACTTGATGCTGATACAGTATTTATTTTTTTCTTTGAAAAGGGACGATTAAAAAAAATCATCGCTTGTTTTGCCTTAGAGCAGTTCTGTATCTGTATCTTACTACGTTCCTGGAAAAAACTGTCAGCCGCAGGCGAAGTGGAGGGATTGGATAAGGTGAGGGGGGGGGGGAGATGCTGTAACCCTATTGGCTGCTAAATAAGTGGGGCGGAGTCAAGACGAGACAAAACAGACAAGTTGCGCTCGTAAGAGACAAACAGCTTTAGAGTACAAGCGTCATCTTTGTGATTTATTCGTGCCAAGGAGCGAAACATCCACGAGCGCGCACGTTTTTTTTTTTACGCGCATTGAAATCTTCCACTGAGGACGTTTTTCATTTAAAATAAAAAAATCTAAACATTTTTCCAATTAACCGGCTGAGGAGAAGAGAACAGGAGTCATGGATGTGGTGTGTCTGATGTGTTTGGCGCTGACCGTCGGTGCGTGGTTTGCCTCCGCGGAGCGTCACAGCGTCTATTGGAACAGCTCGAACCCAAAGTAAGTGCTCAGATCGGGGCGACGCTTTCTGCTCCTGCAGCCTGGAGAATAGCAACTTCTAAATTTGATCAGTCACCGTGCACGTCTCGGTTAATTCAAACTTCTCTTACCGTTTTTGCCATTTCTGCGTAACCACATCCAAAACTGGTCTTTAATTGTTAATTTTACTCCAGGAAAAAAATTATTGACGGCATAAACCCATCTGGATACTGGATACTATGCATGATTTAACAAAACGCAAAGTTTTTTGTTTGTTTATTTATTTTTAATTTAAATAAAACCTCTTTTCATGCGCAATTTGGAACTAATGGCTTCACAAGAAGCACAGAAATTCTGGACGGATTTGATTTTATGGCAGATGAGAAAGTTTGGACAGAACTTGAGATTCTGAAGCAGTAGCATTTCATTCCAGTCTGCCCTTTAACTGTCAAACATTTGGTCGCAGCCATGCACAATATAAGTGAACAACTTTGAACAAGAAATTTGATAAAAATGTTAATAAAGATAGGGACAAAACAGGAAAAAAAATATAAGTACTCACTTAGTAACCTTTTTCCCCATTTGACGTCATCAGAGAGTAGTTTGCAACAAACTGCAAAAACAAAGGGAAAATCTTTAGTGACATGATGCTTTATAGGTGGCAAGTTGAGCTTGAGTGGTTAGCAGTTTTAAATATTTATAGTAGATCAGATAGTGGATGCCTCGACAGACGGACACATTCACCACTATATTTAACTGTAACACATAGACTCAGACATACTCTATTAGTAAAAAATAGACTCACGAGTATGAACTTGGCCCATGCTGTCTGCATGCTCTGCACCTGTGAGTGTGCGTGGGTGTTTGTGTGTGTGTCATGAAAAAGGCGTGACTATTAGTAAGTGGGAGTTAATTGCCTAATTCAAGACAAGAAAGAAAAAGTGTGTTTTTCCATCGGTGAGGATTTCTATCCTGCAGAGACTGTGAGTCACGTATAGTGCTGATGATTTTGTTTTGAGGTCAGAAATGTAATGCTATCCGGCCACTCAGAGGGATCGATCAGGCTTAACGTATCTCAGCGCGATTTATTGAGCTTTTAGCGTGTGTGTGTGTGTGTGTGTGTGTGTGTGTGTGTGTGTGTGTGTGTGTGTGTGTGTGTGTGTGTGTGTGTGT
>CAEGAF010122966.1:0-18024 GCA_903067075.1 Micropoecilia bifurca | reverse complement strand
AGTGTGAAATAGTTCTACTAATCTGTATATGAAGCACACTCAGCCTCACACACCAGCTCAGCCTCCTTCACCACCAAAGAGGCGACAGTCCAGGTCTAGTGAGAAAACTTCTGTAGCCTAGGATCAGATTCAAATCTTTTTACTCCTATTTTCTCACTTACTAAATGTTGCCAGCAATTTAAAGGTTCATAGGTTCATGATAAGCTGTTGATCCACAGTGTGTTATGTTACGTAACATTTTTTTATTCTTTTTTTTAGGTTTTCTGGACTGGGCAATAAACAGTTTAGAGATGCAAACATAAAGTTTAGAAATGGAGAGTAGAAATGTCTTTATGTATGTGGTCAAGCAAATAGTATAGAACAAGCAATCAGTTTGAATGAACTGCTATAATTGTAGATCTATGGAAATTATAAAATATTATTTTAATAGTGTATTTCATTATTTGGAAAAAAATGTGTTTTTCCACAATTCAAAGATTTGATGCTGTTGTTGACTAAAGTTTAATGTAAATATAGAAAATTTAAGTGAAACAAATCAAGTGTCTGTTTTTCATTTGATTCAAAGTTAAGTCATTTATGGTTTTTTTTTAATAAGATCCTTTTTTTTACACCAAGAAGCAAAAATATAAATGTTTCATGTGTGTTTGGAGCAACACACATGAAACATTCAATAGACAACCACCCATGCACACACAAGCACCAGTGACGTGTGCTGAGGTTCATAGCTCGTGAGGCCGGGCTGCCCCCCCGGCCCGGTTCGGGGGCAGCCCCCCGCCCAACTGCCCCTTATAGCTCCGCCCCTGCCGTTATCTCAATCAAACTTAGACATGTAGATATTATTAATTTCGTGCTGTGCTTAACAGCAAAGGGAGAAACCATTAAAGTCCAACTCAAAACCACGTCTTTCTCGCTCTCTCTATCAGCGAAGCTACTGTATGGCTAGCTTGCTGTTACTGTCTCTTACTCTGCAGTTGTGGAGTCACAATATCTGGCATCATGAGCGCCCCCAGTGATGAGGCACTAGAACTGCTTGCCTCATCTTGAATCTGTTCTCTGCCGTTTATGATCGCTCCTCAGCACAGAAACACATTAGACACAGTTGGTGACAATAAAAACCCAGTACATTAGGCGGTGCAGCAGATGATGAGTGAAGATTACTGGTGGTGAGCATCAATAAACGATAAAAATAAATCTAGCAACAGGAAAGAATCTAAAGTGGACATAACAATAAACCAAGAGAGGATAATACTAATAAAAGGAAACTAAATGGAAATGAATAAAGAACAAAATGCAAGAATACACCAAGAAACTAAAATAAATTCAGAGGAATAAACTGGTATGGCAAGACTTTTTGAGCAACACAGAGGACTGTATGGCAAGAATAAACAGACACAATTTCCAGATAAAAGGTAAATTAATATTGTTGAAGTGCCAGGGGTTTGTTGAGACCAAATCTAATACTGAGAATAAATATATCTTACAGACCATAACAGTAAAGAATTTATCACTTATTTATGCTTTTAATTAGATTTGATATATTTATTTCTTCAATATTATTTTTCATGTCAGTGTTAATGTCATGAGGTTGATGTCTCCATGACACTTTCAATTTGACTCATTATGATTTGATTAAGAACCAGATTTGTTTATTTGTGTATTGACACAAATAAATAATAAACTCACATCCTTACAGATACGATGATATTTCTTTGTCATGCAGGCTGCTCTTGTCCTTTTATTTGCAGCAAGGCTCCTCTGCGTCCCTATTAAATTGAGCATATTATGTGGCAGGATCAAGAATATTAGACCAATACTGCCAGCTGTGCAGCAAAGGTGGTGCTGCAGTAACAAAAGACCGCTGAAAGTGAGCAGCCAAGAAACGTATTCAGACTTTACTTATTTTAGTCACTCTCAGTGCTGAAAGGAGACACTTTTACCATTACATTCGAGAAGAGTTTCTAAAAAGTCTGAGGAGAAAGAGGAGGGCTGCTGATTATAGACACTATAAGACACGCTCTGAAATCAACCACGTCTCTGTGTCCCTGATAAGTTTCTGGTTTGTGAGAAATTAACCTTAGTGTCTAACAGAATCAAAATGTAACTCTTTACTATGGGCCATTTGTCTAACAGCATGTGACTCTTGCTTGACCTTGGTAAAGCGTCTCAACAACTGCTATTTTCTTAATTTACTTTGTGTTTTCCTCTTGTAGTCCTGTGGTCTGATGGGGACCGTGAGGCGCTGTTTATTAAAGGGGTTTTAGTGACTTATATAGCAGCAATTGTGATTCATGTGAAACAATATGATACTTGACAATTATTTTTTTCTACATATAGAAAGTTAACTTTTTTTCATATCATCCACCAGGTGGCAGAAGATATTCATGTCAAGCGGTGTTTTATTTATTCATTTATTTTGGCACATGATTATTTGATCTTCCACTGAGATCAGTGATTTGGCATTAGATGTTTTCTCTCAGTGTAAGGTGGTGGTTACAAAACATTCCCTTGATTTCTCTTCTTCAAAAGTTATATTATTGCATGATTGATTGAGCTACTGATTAATTGTTTGATTAGAAACGGTTTGGTCCAAAAATGCTTAGGCAAAAGAAACACAAGGTAAACCAATAAAAGTCTCTGCAGCAAAGAATAAGTTGACCCAGGTATGCTTCATGCAACGTCTTGCAAAAGTATTAACACCCCCTTGGACATTTGGAGATTACTTTTATAAGACATTGTAAATATCTGCCTGTCGACCGCTATTTCTTTTTACACCAAAATTCTTTGCATTTGTGCTTGATTTAATTTTTACTAGTATTTTCCATGGTGCTAACTGACAAGACGTTTATTAAAGATGTATATTTTAGCCGTAATCAAGACAAGACGCCCAAACATCTAACTGCAGTTTCAGCTGATAATGCCTTCCTGTTTGGTTGATTAATGGCTTTTAGAGTAAGAAAAAAAACTAAACTAAACTTAGATATAGTTCTTAACCACAAAAAACGTGGCTGGAGGTTTGTGTAAACATAGGCTACATGCTAACATTCAAAATGCAAAAATGAACATTTCTACAAGCTTTCAGTCTTGTGCTAAGTGGTATTTCCTTTCCAAAACAATCTTCTCTCTTTTAAGTTTGAATTTCCGCCACTCTCTTAATACAGTTACAAAGTTACAAAGAAAACTGAGTGGAGTTTCGTTTCTGCCATTTCATTTTATGAACATGGAATTCCCAAAATGATAAAATTGTTTAAAAAAAATTTCAAAATCCTGTTGTTTTTGTCAGATGCTCTGACGTAATGACGTTTCTTAAAACTTAACGTAAGAGTGTTAAGTTTCTACATGGGGACAAGCCGTAAAAAAATTGACGCGTTTTTAATTTGAGTTTTATTTTAAACTTGAAACCTGTTAAAACAATTAGCATTTTTTTACTAAGTATTTTAAATTCTTTAGATTAATATCAGAGATTACCCTTTTATAATTTCACACCTCGACTTTTTGTTATGTTTAGTCCGGTAGAAAAGGTGGTATAAATCGAGCCAACCCAGGTCCGTTGGAAAGGGGCGTTAGAGATCTGAGCAGGAATGTGTAGTTTCGTGTTTTGAGTAGCGAATAGACAGAAAACATGGAGGACAAGCGGGATGTTCAAACTTCCAAACGACACGGCAGCTACAAACCGGTGTTATCTGCTGGCTCTGCCATGGCCATGGAGATGAAGCGAAAGAAAATACGTGAAAGCACTTTCTTCCTACAAAAAGAGGTAAGTTTGAAGAGACAGAGACGCGGCTTCGATGCCCGGAGGGGGTGCAAAGTCCAATAATGGGACCGAGATATGCACATTTCCTTGTACTATTGTAATAATATTCTCCTTTTTCGTTAGAATGTTTAATTGCAATATTGTAACAATTTTGCTTTTCATTTCTCGGACGTTGTTCTTGAAGGAAGCCTCGACTTCCACAGACACTCTGCATTGTGTCTACTTTGTCTTCATTTCTCTGTAACGCGGTTCGAACTGGTCTGATTTTAGACTAAATGCATGAAACGACGCCCAAGCCTTCTGAAAGACACCCTGGAGATAATACAGGACGTTAATTTGTTGCAGATGCGACAGATTTCCAAGAAGCTGCAGGTGCAAATTTCACTTCCTGTATGGAGAACGATGATTTCTGGGTTCCTGAAAACAATAGCTGCGTGTTTATTTATATCGTAATCATAGTTAATAAGCACCCTGTCATAAAGGAAGTGCATCAGGCTAAAACAAAATATACGTTTTCAATTTGAAGAATAATCTTCTTGAGTTTTTTTCTCAGAGATCATCATCGGTACTCTATTGTAGGTAGAAGACCTAACATTTCATCAGTCTCTAATCATCCCATGTGTAGTTTGTATGCTCATCTTTAGAAACAACCTAATACTTCCTACATGCGCCTTTTGTAGATTGAGTTGCTCGTAATTGAGAGATGTTTGCTTTGAGTGCTACTTTTTACTTTTGTTTTTTTTTTTTGGAACCACTGATGAGTCGCTTGATGCCTAGTAACCAATATCAAATCAATTTTTTACTAGGCAAAGTCTTTAGTAGGTCCAGATTTCATGTTGTCTTCATTTATAATCTCTTATATTTGTGCTTTTGTTAATATTACTGCTTCTTTCAGGGGAATTGCTTCAAAGATGTAAATAAACATTGGTTGTCCATATCAGTCAAAAAGTGATTAACGTTAACCGATTCTGATATCGATACCGAAATATCGAGCATTCCTAAATAAAAAGATTGGGAAAAAACGGGTAGATTTATTCAAAATTGGCAAAAAAATTAATTCTTCAGATTTCTCAAAAAACTCTAACATTATAAAATGTTTATTGTAGCTGAGACGACCATAAAGAAGGCTTGTATTATTCCGTTGATGCCGTTTCTTCTCAAACTCTGAGAGCTTTTTATTTTTTTCCTACATAAATATGTCATCTGGCTTTCAGTGTTATGTGGGTCGTTAAAGTCTTTAACAAAGCCTGGGTCATTCATCATCAACTTTAATTCATCACTAGCCACCATGTCCACGTGTGCTGCAGCCTCCTTGTGCATGTCTTAAATGTAATTCATTCTGTCCATTCAGAGTACAAACATGGAAGAGAAGCTTCAGTTTGAGACGAGAATGCGTGATGGGGCGTACAAGCTGCTGCTGGCTTGCAGTAAACGGGAACAAGTCCTCAACGCTTCCAAGAACGTGCTGACCTGCAATGCCAGGATCAAGGCCTACCTCGCCCAGCTGCAGCGGGAAGAAGGGGAGCGGGACATGGTGGGAGCAGAAAGAAGGTAAAAGAGTTTGGCGAAAGATGTGGCGTCAAGTAAGAGTAAAAACACAAGTCGTACGCTCCCAATACGGAGTATTAGGAAATACTGATCTTAATTTTGAGGAAGCAAGTTCTGGAGGAAGGTGATGAACGGCAAAAATAGATGTGACGTTTTCAGAAAAGGATTTGTTGAGTTACGCACTGTCTGCGCTTCACAGACTCGCAGAGGGTCGTTCTCCATGTCCTGGGACGGTCGCAGTTACTGGTAAGACTGTTTTTAGTAAACATTTGTGGCGTGAAAAAATATTTGTCCTGCCGGATCTTCAGTTTTTACCGTTTGCTGAGAGCTCTTCATAGTAAAAGTCCACTCCCCCCCCCCCCTTTTTCTTTTACGTAGGCCTGCGTTTTCCTTTGATTTGGAGGGATTCAGACCATTTTAGCAACAGAGGAAGTATGTTCGCCCACTGCATTTAATATCTTTTTCTTTACTTCCTGCACTAACACATGCTGCACCTCCTCTGTGTTCGGTAGGCTCCCGTCGGGTGGCTGTGTTCGGCCTGATGCAGATCGGCTCTGAGGTGTTTGACACTGACATGGTCGTGGTGGACAGATCCGTCACTGACATCTGTTTTGAGGGGCTCACTCTCTTGTAAATATGTTTCGCATGTTTTATTTTCCAATTCATGCACTCGGGGAAAACAAACACTTGTTTTGTTTTTGTTTTAAACAATATTTATGAAAACTGAATTTCAAAATATCAAATAATTAATTTTTCTTTCCACATTCAAACATTTAAATTTTTAAAGAATATTCACTGACCTGTCATTTGACGGCATTACTAACCACACTATTTTTAATCATTCTCCAGTGTGTGTTGTGTGCATCTACGTATATTTAAATTTGACTGAGATTCTTTCTTTGTAGCAAAGATGTAGTTCCCCAGTTTGAACTGAAGGTGGAGCTGTGGAGCTGTTCCATGGAGGAAGAGCTCACTTTACCGAACACGCCAAAGAAACTCGCAAAGAAGCTCCGTAACTCCTTTGGAAGGAGCTCTGGAAAGAAGCTCTGCTCCCTGCTGGACACTCCAGATCCCGACAGCTTCCTGCTGGACAACCCAATACCTTCGTATGTGTTTGTATCATCTAACAAATCCTGCACCGTCTCTTGGGAGCTTCTCATTGAGATATCTGTCCCCCCCTCGCTGTTTAGACTCTGCAACTCTGTACAAATCTGAATGCTTTGTATGGGATTTTTCAACAGATCACTCCAAATATCCAAATAAGGCTATTTGTGGTAAATAAATATGTGTGGTAGTCTATATTTAACCTTCAGATATTCAGAGCAAATGTTTGTACTTAAATGTTCCTACATCAATCTTGTGTTGATCTGAGGGTGAAAAGTTTACTGAAATGTATTTATAGAACTCAACTGGTAGGATGAAGTGGGTAAAGAAACGGTCAGTATGTTTGAAGAGCGCTCTGTATTTGTGTCTGCTCTCAACCAGGGGAGCCAAATACAGCCTGCTGGCCTACACAACGCTCAGTCTGCCTGATGCTGACAGCAGCTTTCAGTCTCACTCCCTCATTGTCTACCAAGGCGGTAAGAAGCAAAGACACACACTTTATGTTATTTGTGACCTGTGAAGAGTTTACTGTCTCCAGCTCATAAATTGAATCAACGTCATGATACTGATGGCTTATTCATTCATCATTTTGAACAGAACTGAAAGCTACATGTACAAGTAAGAACATGCAGTTGAGGTTTTTCCTTTTTTCTTCTTTTGAGTCGCTACGTTAGTGCTTAGGATCTTTCTTTATCTTCAATTCAAATAACTTTATTTATCCCCAAAGGGAAATTTCAATGCACATGAGTATTACAGGCGCACTCAAGAGTGATGGCTCAGCCAATAGGATTAATAAAATTAACACATACTAATACACAGAAATGTAGAAAGTAAAATGTTATTTTTCCATGCAAGTGTTTTCGTTTCTTTTTCACATCCAAATTTCACATCCAAAATATACTGATTCCGTCGGATGACATTGGAGGAAAAAAAGAAAAGACAAATTAAAACGTAATAACTCGTGGGGATGACTTGTTTGATTCGTTTGCGCAACTTTTTTGTGATGAAATGTACAACTTCCTCCAGGTCTGCATACTGTTTGTGTCGAAGCTCCTGCTTTTTGGAAGCTGAATTAAGATTGAATTCCTCAGAGGTTTGTTAGAGAATATTATTGAGCAAACTGCATCATGAAGAAGAGCCTCATGCACCAAAGGCTAACTGAGACCTCCGGCCATTTGGATTGAGCTCTGCAAAAAATGGGCAACATTTTCAGTCTGTAGAGACATGCTGCAAAAAAACCCCAAAAACAAAACAGCAAAAAAAACAACAACAATGTCTTAACAGTAAAAGATGGTTTTATAAAATATTGACTGCAATACGCACACCACACACCAATTTTATTTGAAATAAGTTTCGTAAACCTTGCGACACTTCCATTCCACTTTACAAACGTGCTCTACTCCGTTTCAGGTTGCCACATTACATTGTAGTGACAGAGTAAAATTTCTGTTTGTAACTTCATAAAATCTAAAAAAATGACCCATATTTACATACTTTTGTAATTTTAGGAATGTTTGAATCCCCTGTTGTTAAATGGGGCAGCATTACAGGAACAGATCATATAAGATTGTAGCAAATATAATGAGATCTATTTTGTGTCGTTATTTCGATTCTGTACGTTTTGACCAACAGTTTTGAACGTTAATATTTTCTTGTGTTTCTTTTTTTATTTTCTTCATCCTCACAGCTGAGTGGTCATCCTGGCTTCCTCTGTACGGCAACCTGTGCTGCCGCTTAGTGGCGCAGCCGGCCTGCATGACACAGAGCGCCATGAGCGGCTATCTGAGTCAGAAGGTGCGTTGACGACTTTCACTGTTACGTCACGTAGTAGGAGTGAGTCCTGGCCTGGATTGTGCAATCATTCTGTTTCTGTTGCTCTGTTGATTTCCAGCAAAGTGTGCAGGGGGTGAACCGCTGCTGCAATCTCTACTGTCTGCTGAGCGCCGGCTTTTTGTCCTGTTACTTCACCCCTGAAGAAATCGATGCCAAAGTGCAACCCACTCTTAATGTGCCAATCAATAATGTGAGAGAGCGGAATATAAAACAGATATATAAGAAGAGAAGATAAAGAATCATTTTTTTTTTGTCTCACTTCAGCTTTTTCCTTAACATTTCTCAACCAAGTAAAATGCCTACATTAATTACTCAGATCCTATTAGCGTGTTTGCAGTTTTTACCCTGAATTAATCTTGGTGTGAAATCCCAGCTTTGTCTTTTACCACTAGAGTAAAGAGCTTACATACACTTCACTTATCAAAGCCATTAATGTCATATTACATCAGGAGGACGTTGACGCATCTGCACTGTTCCTTTTTAAGGTGGAATAATTTTACACCAAACACCTTCAACACATTTTGAAAATGCGCATTGAGTGCACAAGTTTGAAGTTCTTTATGTATTCATACCTCTTTCTAAACATTAGATGGTCAAAATTATGCCTGCAGGCTCAAATATAATAATAATAATAATAATAATAATAATAATAATAATTAGTTAAATATAGGACTGACCTCTTCGCTTTGTGTCAACCATTATTCTTTTGTAGAGCACTTTTTCATGGAACTATGGAAATCCAAAAGGCTGCAATCATATAGTGAGAAAACAGTACAAATCTAAATGACTAAAAAAATGTATAATGTAAATAAAAAATATAAATACATAATGCCACCCACACCACGCTTGACATTTGCTTCAGCGTTCTTAAGTCTGAAAGCCTCACCAATCCACAAATCAATCTTTAAAAGTCCAAAATGACTCTCATTTCTGCCAGTGGCGAGTTTATCCAAACCTGTTACCAAATCCTGCAGTGGGATCAAAAATTAAACAGAGATTGTTGGGGTTTTTTATTTTTGCTTTTTTTTTTTTTGGCCTGTTGTAAGTTATGTGTCGTATCCGCAGGAGACCCGCATTTGCGTGTTGGACAAACAGTCAGGCGATCGCAAATCCAAGAGTTTGTCCATCATCAACCCGTCACCCGAGGGATCTCAGAGTGTCGTGTTCACAGCAGACACCAGGGAGGAGCTGGAGGAATGGATCCACTGCCTCCACCAGCACCTCTACGACCAGAGTGAGTGAGCTAATGCGAGCGGAAAAATCTTCAGGCTTGGATTTAGATAACAGGGTGTCGGCGCAGCCTTAAAAAGTCTTAACTTCATCAGAGTTGGAAGTTGGCTTTCAACATGCCAATCACAGGTCTTTCATTTTGTTGTGACGGGACTATATAATCTTGTATGGTTTTATATTTCTCGTGGGACTTTTCTGTCAGGTAAACACTAATAAGCATTGTGTCCTGTGACTCGAGGCAGTTTTGGCTACTGCTAACTAGCTGCTAATTAAGATAACCTAGCAAACTAACATTTCTGCACCTATAATGGGTAAAGCGTAAATTTATCGCCAGTTGACTGTACACATTTCTTCTCATTTTAACTGGCTCACTTCTGCCACCAAACCATGCAGTTCATTCTGTGTTAAAAAGCTCAGCACTGCTATTATGTAAAATACACAGTTATCTTTTGCACATTTCTGCCTTAAATGTCATTGTTACTGGACTTAAAAAGTGTTAAATGTTGTGTTGGTGAAACCCTGAATGAAGTTGGTAACATGATTAGATTGTCTGGATGAGAGCAGACTGCAGACACTTGAATGAATAGAAACCGTCACGTCTGCCCTTATTTATGACCAGGCCAGTGGCTCCACTGCTGCGACCGCCTAATGAAAATTGAGGTCGCATCACCACGGAAACCATCGCTTTTCCTCGCCAAGCAGGCCGACTCTGTTTACAACGACCTCAGTGAGTACAATAATTTGAATTAGACGCTGAATGAGGCGGTGGCTGATATTTGGCTGCAGCTTTTAGTGTGGGGGAAAAAAAACAAAAAAAGTATTTAATTTAAGATAATACGTGCCATTACTCCACAAAATGTGTTTTCATTCCAAAGATGATGCATGTAAATGAAATCCTTTTACATGCAAATGAGAAAAGTGGAATGTGTGCTTCTACGTCCTTCGAGAATTATATTGTTTGCACATCAGACACGGAGAGAAAAAAAAAGAAAAAACTTTCATCTATAAATTTCCTTCGCTGTTAGTTAACTTAATATTTCCTGCAGGTATAAATTCGCCCAACAAGTTTGAGAGCATCACGGACATAATCCACAGTAAAATCGAAGAGACAGATGGCTGCTTCCTGATTGGGCAAGAGGAGGAGAGGGAGCCCCCTAACTGGTCGTCTCTGTTCGATGGGTCCCACTCGGTGGTGGTGGAGAAGAGCGTTCTGTCCCAGAGCAAAACCTCCAGCCCCTGTGCGAGCCCCCGCACCGGCTCCACGCCCCTGGGCAACAAGAAGCGCCGCGCTCCGCCCCCTCCTTCTGACGTGAAGCCCTTCGCTAACCCCACCCGTCCAGACAGACCCCCACTGCCCTCCTCTCTGCTTCATCGTCCTCTTCCTCCGAACCAGGAGAAGGAGAACCCCGGCGCGTGCGCTTCCCGCCCAGCCGCCAGGTCCAAAACAGGCCGGCCCTCGCTGGACGCCAAGTTCTCCGCCATCATCCAGCAGCTCCAGCGGAACAACGGCGCGGCGGCGGCTCCAAGCCGGAAGATCGCCCCGCTGGCCGTCCTGGACGTGCAGCCGCAGGGTCCGCCTCAGCCTTCGCTCCAGGAGTCGGACGTCCAGAACCACAGCGTCCAGATGCCTGAGGATGCAGCTGACGATGTGTTTGTCAGAGCCTACAGCGGTCCTGGTCCTGGTTCCGGTTCCGGTTCCGGTCCCGTTCCCGCACCACGCAGCAAACTGAGGAAGTCGCTCAGAGAGAGGATGAATCTCAAAGCTTTGTGATCTCAACCCCTTTTTTCCTCCAAAAAAACGTTTCACTTCCAGCCAGACGTTTTACACACACTCATCATCAGCATGAATGTCGTATTGAGCGGTTCTTTGACTTAAAATTAATAAAACATGAATGATTTTCCATGAAGAATTGGGTGCAGAACTTTGAATTTACTGTATGTTTTCTCTAATTCACACAGGGCCAAAGTTATACATGCAGGGTTAAATTATATAGAGACACCTCCAGTAATATTTGACTAAATATCCCGACATGTTGATAAGAAACCACAAATATCTGTTGCCGTTATCACATTTCTGCTATTTGGAGTGGATATATAATAACTTTTCTTATCAGAGATCCATAAGTTGCTACTTGCTAACCAAGGCCCCGCTTCTCACCAGATAATGGTGAAAATTAGTTTAGATGGACTAGAGAAAATCTACAATAAATTCAAACTTGTTCACCTCAATGTTGTTTTCAAAAAAATCAATTTTCACCCAGAACGGTTCAAATGAAAAGCTGAGGAGGTGAAAACTCACACATGTGAACTTTTAGGTAGAAATGTATAGAAAATTAGAAATGAAATTAGAAATGTATTTGTTGAAATTGTGAGTCTGTAGCTCGTCACTTGCACAAACGACTGTGATAAAACCACTTTATCTGATTCAAGTAGCATTATTAAAATCAGACATTTTTATTGCATCTCAGTTAAGACTTTCATGACGGTTTTTCTTAAATAAGCACAAAAGTTGAAACTATATTCCGTATTTACTAGAATTAGCAGATAAACCTTTATAAAAATGTTTGGATTAAAAAAAGTAGGCATTAATGTTTGGTATACATCTGAAATTTGTTAGAGAATTCAAATTAAGATGTATAAAGGGGAAATATGAATTTATTTTTAATTTTTTCATGGGAAGTGGCTGTCAGATATTCGACCATTACTAGGTGGCGTTGCAACGAAACCCTTTTGTGAGGAAGTTTTTAACAGAGAAGACGACTAAAATTTGGCAACTTTTATTTCATGTGGAGTGTTTAAAAACAAGGCCAGATAAACTCTGTTAGATGTCGGAAGCTACTCAAAAGGAAGCTACATTTTCAGTTACAAGTCTGCGGTTTATTTATGCTCCTAGAAAGTAGGATGGTTGGGCAAATCACTTTTTGTTTCTTTAAACTGTTAACTTTGCCGTATTTGCAAAATGTTGGCAGTCTTTCAAAATGCTCAGCAATAAGAACAGGATACCGTTATGTAAGAAATATGCAGATTGCTGATTACATTTAATAATGCTAACCATTCTAAACACTAAGGGTTAAAAAATGGTAAAACCTTAATGGACACTGACTCCAGTTGCGTCTTTATTTTACTTACAGCAGTAATGAGATGCTGTATATATTGTTCCTACAGTGAAACTAGAACTGCTTGATACTTTTCAGTGGGGTTAAAGCTTTACAGAAATTACCACACAAAACTAGAATAAACTCCTGAATTATAACATGAATATAAACACAATCAAACGATTAATCTACCAATACAACACACAACACAGGTCCTGAGTCGTCGTAACATTGCCGCCTAAATCTCAGCGCCATTTAGGTGCTGCACTGATGGATCTGCTGCTTCGCTTTGTTCGTTCATGTGGCTAACCCCACATGTGAGACGGCAGTGCTTCGGTTGAACTAAAGTAGAAAGCGTTCTCAGCTCTGTGACATGAAAAGTTTCACAAATGCACTTAATTTAAGTTGATCCATCTGGGTAACGTGGGGGGACAAGTCGGTGCTTTTGGAGCTATTGACGTCCTCCACTTACTTTATGACCACTGCAGCTCGCTTTAAGGAAAGGCAAATTGTAAGCTAGTAATGTGACTTCTCTGTCCCCCCCAGACCCCTCCCTCGAGGTCATTAATAGAGTAACCTTGTTTTTTAGTGGCTGCGCAATACGTCTAACATAATTTAACATAGCAGCCAATAAATGCTCTGAACATAATTGAATGAATGGGCCTTTTGAGTGGCCTGAATAACGAATGTCCTTGTGCACTTGTTTTGAACGTACCCAGTACTACAAGCCCCTAAATATTCCAGCCACTTAATGGCATTGTGTTGAAGAATGGCCGTCGTAATTACATGCGGAGTACAAAACATCGCTGAAACTACCTGAAAACACGAGGCAGGACAAGGGAAAGCTATAGAAGCTATTCCCCCCCCCCACCCCTCCCGCTGTTATCCTGCAAATTCATTTAAATAATACAGAAAGCTTAAAGCTTTAGGGGAATGCAGTTCATTATTTGGCCATTTGCCAGATGTATCTTATATTTACTGTGATTCACCTGGTGGTTTCTTTACTGCACATTCTTGGGAAAACAAAATGTTTTTTTTCTTACTTCAGAATGAAACTCTGGGACAAAAGAAAGACTGTGATAGATTTCTGCATTTTTTTTTTTTACACAATTTGCTGCACAGGCAATGCGAGTACTGGAATGCTGCTTGTATCAAAAATGGTTGTAATAAAGGGGTACAGCTAATTGAAAGAATAGTTTTTAACTATAACGACTGCAATAACAAAAGTGAATATTTGTAGTATATTCTTGTTTATGACTGAAATGTGTCTTTACAAATGTCATTTTTATGCTTCTTTTTGTATCAGTAGGCATATGGACACATCAATCTTGCATTAGTAGTTTATAGTTTCCTTGTGGTATAAAATTATATTTAGATCATAGGTGTCGTTTCTCAGAAAGGGCAATTGCTTCTTGCTGTTGTCTTGGCAGCTCTAACCGTGTTGTTTGTTTAAAAAAAAAATTACTGCTGATCTGCAATAAAACGACCTACATTCCACCCCAGTGAGGCTGCTTCTTTTTTTTTTTACTGAGCTCTGGAAGTATTAGAGAATATTTTTTTATGTTAAAAGTTTACCAGAGGGTGGCAATAAAAGTCAAAGCACAGCTTTTATTGCACCCCAGTACACACGCCATAGAAATGCTACATGCACTGGCGCATTTGCTCAATGCAGCAAATGCTGAAGAGGCTTTTCTGGCCAGGAGCCCAGAAATGGCCTGTTGTGAAGATTAAAGCTGGTGGAATCTCAAATAATGCTGTCACAATAATAAAACGCCATTCACGCCGCATTTACTAAGGGGGGGAAAAAAGAAATGGAATAATGTTAACACACTGGTGTTGCATACCAGTTTATACGGTCCTTGCGTTTTATAGTGCTTTGTAAAAGAATTTATACCCTTATACTTTTACACATTCTATTGCTTTATAACCATTTACTCTGTTATTTTATTGGGTTTGTGTGTGTTGGACCAACACAAAATAGTAAATTGTTGAGTGGAAGGAAAACGGTCGGCTGATAAAAGATTTGGACACAATCATGTTTCGATCCAACCTAAGATTCCCCAAATGGATAAAGATTTGTGGTCACAACTTGTCAAAATGTGTGTGTGTGTGTGTGTGTGTGTGTGTGTGTGTAAGAAACTGATGAAACGTGTACTGATAGTAAAATATTTTAATTAAATATACAGGAGGTCATATCATACAAAATGTCTTTATTTTTTGTTTTGCTGCCAGCTGGATGATTGGTAAACAGATGGCTATGGTATCAAAAACAGTTTCAGGATGCACATCATAAAAAAAAATGAAAGGACAACAAATAATAAAAAACAAGAAGCGTATCCTAAATCTTAATTTGTAGTGTTGTTTGAACCTAACAAAACAGCAAAAAAGGGACACATCTAGTTCATGTAACCAACTTTTATACTGTTCTTTTTTTCCTTTTTTTTCTTCTTTTTTTGCTATTTACAGATTATAACAGTTTATATGAGAACAACCACGCAGTGCTATCTACAGTGCTATTTACACAGATATTAAGACAAAAGAGAGAGTTTGCCGTGAGTAGTTTCCTCCGTGTGAATGTTCTGTACAGGAGCCAGCTTACCTACACACAGCAATGTACAGTACTAGAATCAGTAATGAATGTCTTAAGTGTTCAGCAAAATTGTAGATGTTTACAGCTTTAAAAAAAAAATTCCTCGCTTTAAACAGCAAAAGAAACGTTCTCTGTGTATTTCATCTGTCCTGGAATGCAATTATAGTGGTTGTAAAAAGCCAGCCAGGTGTTGTCTTTGCACCTCGGGGCTACGGAGCGCGGTAGGAATTCTTTATGGAGTTTGGTACCTTTATCATTGCGGCTAGAGAACATGCCCTGCAGATGACAAGACACCGAACCTGTGTCTTCATCAGCTGTTTTTTCCAAAACTGGCTGTTGTTAAAAGAGCAACGCGACAAAACTAAAATTGAATATACAGTTACACTTGGAAATCCTACGTTTTAAGTCTGGTGTCTCGAAGTGTGCCAAGTTGTTTGATAATGTCTGGATACTGCATTTGGACACAAGGGTGACAGTAAAACATTCCTACCCTGCTACAGGAGATATACCTTAATAAGCGTAGTGCTAACTCTAATCCAAGACTGTGAAAGGCACAGATATTTTGCAAAGCAGTAATATCCTAAGTGACAACATTCCTATCAACTCGTATATTAAAAGAGTCTGTCAAGAAAATGAAGCGTTTCAAGTCAGGAACGAAAATATGAAATGCAGATTTCTTTTTCTTTTTCCTTCTTCTTCCTTGTGGGGAGCATTCCACAGCAGACGGCTGCTTCATTACGCTGTTCCTGCAGACGCAAAACAAGCCACGACAGTCAACCCGTCACAAAAATGTTCCGAGGTCAAACCGCTTTCATCACAGAAGGTGAAAAGTCACACGGGCCGAAGACAAAACATCCCCGATGCGCGAACAGATACGAACGCGTCACAGGAAGATGCGTTTAAAGACGACATAAAGACGAACCTGAATTTTGCAAGAGAGCAACTCTACAGTACATCTGTTACACACAGCACCTCTGAATGTGGTCGTGATGAAACTGTTCGTGTTAAGCAGCGCCACAGCGGGTATTAACATTTATCCCAATCAGTCCACTACCAGCTGGATTTACTGTGGCACAAACAGGGAACAGAGTTCAGCGTGGAGACATGTAAACAGACACAACAGCACTGGCTGCCTGGAGAGAAATAACAAATGATTCAGCTGTTTTATTTTGGTAGCAATTAGGCATGGGCTGGTTACTGGTTTTAAAAAAAAAAAGTTGTGTTTTCAAAAGAGCAAACCGTTTTTTTGTCATCCTGCTTCTAAAGTCGAGAATCTTTTCAATGGAGATGCTAATGTGACCAGTTTTCTCTTAACTTTTGTGGCCTGCAGCCCCGGGAAAAAAATTGGGAGAGCTCTGAAAACAGTATTTCTACATGTATCACAGTTAATAAAATAAAGTAATGTGAAAGACTGTCGAGTATGTCAAGGCATGTAAAAGCTGTGACTGAAAATATTGCAAAATTAGGCGGTTTCTTAATTTATTACCAAGCCTGTAAATCAATACAGTTCTATCCCTCCCCCACCTAATGCTGTGCACTACCAGTTAGTTGGTTGACAGACGGCTGCTACACTTTACCCTCAGTTACAAGTAAGACAAATTTTGGTGTTTGAAAAATATTTTTCATTATGAAAAACACTTAACACTTGCAAAACCACGGTTGCCAAGCTACCAAGCTGCATTCCTGTTAAGACACTGATTGCAAACTCTACCAGAGCATTTAGCCTGACTAATTAATCAGTACTATGCACAGTAAGCTCTTAAAATCGTAGTGTTTGTTATGTATTTGTATTCATTTGGTATTAAAATCAAAATGATAAATGAACGGTTCAGGTACAGGGACGCGTGAATCAGTTGTGCTAGTTAATGCTAGTCAAATGATGCTTTTGAACGCTCATAGGGCACGTTGTGCTAATGTGTGCGGAGAGAGAACAGCTTTCCAGACTCCAGCCTGGAATGAGCTTTGTCGCTTCTAAATAGAAACGGTTTTAAAGGTTCTCTGGGGATTTAATCCAGTCGTGTCAGCCACCAATCAGACACTGTTGCTGTGGGATGTTGTTGGACGGACATGAACAGAGGCGTATTTTTTGGGAACAGATTTGAAGGCGCTAATGCGTGCTGCCCTAGCTTGATCATTACTGTAACAATGAACTTAAAATTCTTGCAGCAGTTGGAAAAATACAATGCTTTTCTGTTTTAAATGAAATAAGTCAGATAATGGTGCAGAGTTCTGTATTTTTGTTTAAATACTGTGAAACTGTGGTAATGTTACTCAAACTAACCGTCCTCTGAGGATCTCATGCCGACCCATGCCTGTTTGCAAAAACATACACACTGAGGTTAAGAGTTTGTATTTCATTGTCATGTTACTTTTAGTGTTTTTAGGCAACTACGTTTAGCCCTCAGACACAGTAAACAAATGGCTTTCTTCTACTTCACCTCAACTTCTCACATTCCAGAGCAACAAACCTGACTCGTGGGTCACTGAAAGCGACAAGCTGATTTGTGAGCATAATACACACGAGCATTGTGCAAATAGGGTTACAAAAGCAACAACAAGATACAGTAAGTGGTGATAAAAAATAAAGAACAGTGCAAGATATATAAATCAAGGCATACACAGTTAGAAAACAAAAAATTTAATCTGCAGTCCGAGTGATGGATTTAGCAGTTTGTCATCGGCAAAACGTATGATTGGAGTTTCGCCTCGACGTGGATGAAAATAGGCCGACACAGTTTTAACAATGAGAAAACGGGGGGGGGGGGGGGGGAACCGTCTTTTAACTGCCTCAAAGTGTGGTGGGGGGGTGAACCGACGAGAGGTGAGGGGGGGGGGGGGGTTTGTGGGGGTTGAGGTGGTGCAAAAGCTAAACG
>CAEGAF010122950.1:0-30830 GCA_903067075.1 Micropoecilia bifurca | reverse complement strand
GCGGCCACTTTTTGTATATATATATATATATATATATATATATATATATATATATATATATATATATATTGTGCGATCCTGGAGGTGACAGTGCATTAAAGAGTTATGGGTCACAGAGCTAAATTGGATTTTTTTTAAAACATCCTAACAGCTCATTCAGGCTGTGAGAGTGCGAGAGAGAGCAAGTCTTTCAGCAATTACTAGAAAGGAGAATTAAATTTTTGCCTGTCTTGGAGTATACTGCATTTGGAAAGGTTGGGAATTTCTTGGTAATCTCAGAGTAAGATTATATAATTTATATAACTACAACCTCAGTTTTAGTAATTCTAGCCATGGTGGTGCTAAAGACATGGTATCTCTGAAATAATTTGTTTTCAAATATTTGTAAACCCTGCTTTACACATGATGTGACTTCTTCTAAGGACCAGTCACAACTAGAAACAAGTATTTGGAGAATATGCTGCATACAGTTCTTATGGTCAGAATAATTTAGTATCTGTATTGACAGATCAAATCATCTCTCCTAGTGTAATTGATTAAAAACTCACAATTACATCAGCAACTGTTTTGCTTGCATCTACCTCTGTATGTGCACTGAGATTTATTCGACATATTTTGATTGAGTGTGTATGTTTCTGGAGAGCATAAAGCGGTGTTCGGTTTCCTCCACCACCATGATTAGAAAGGATCTCAGCTCATTAACATGGGCTCTGTGTCCAGTCTCAGGGCCCATCAGATTGCACAGTGGCTCTTTATTGCAAGCCTTTTTAGTCATAACCCTTAACTGATTGCTGCAGAGAAGCTCTTTGATTTGGCCACTGAACCCTGTGCCCCGAGAGAAAAGGATGACGGGGGAAATAGAAGAAAAGACCACCTACTATTGGGCCCGGCGGGACTGAGGGAGCTTAAGATAGAAATCAGTGGGAGAAAGAGGCAGGGAGAGATAAAGCATTTTCAAGGTGTTTGCAATCAGCTTCCCATTGTCAGAAAGCGAGCAGAGAGCGGTTCGTCCACCTGAGGAGCCGGCGGGCCGCTTTGTCTCCAGGTTCAGATCGTGCAACCAGATCGGGACATTAATAGAGGTTTATGATACAGCATGTGATATGCCTGTTGAGACAGATGCAAAGAACAAATGCGGGGCAGATAATGGCTCACACACCTACAGCAGCACATCGCGCCGTGATCAAAAGGATTTCTGTGCAATGGTGAACCGATGGATGAAGTGCAGAAAAAGCACAGTTGCCAGACTGGAACTAAATCTCTTTCCACTTCACTTCCCCCCATGTTTTTTGTCTCCATTTTTCTCTCTCTCTCTCCCTGCCTCCTCATCTTCATTTCCTCTGCTCCTCTTGGCGAGAGAGGTCCGTTCTGCCTGTCTGTCGGCACAAAGAGGGTGGCAGGGGCCCTTTTTTTTCCGCTTTCACAGGCTCCCTCTCTCCAGAACTGTCCAACCCATGCCCACTCGATGCCTGTCCACTTCTCCCTCCCTACCCGTCTTTCTCTGCCTATACATCCGTCCATCTCCCTTTACAAACCCGGCCTCCTCTCTCTCTCGGTCGTCTGCCAGCTGAGAGAGCGGGGAGGAAGATTTTCAATTGAGATCGGCAGAAAAGGGAAGGGGCAAAGGAACAAGAGCGAGAGCACGCAGGACTGCGGGAGAAAATGGAGGGGGATGCAGTTGGAGGAATGGGGAGAATGGCAGGGATGGTTAGAGGGAGATGGAGGGGGTTGTGTTGGTAGAGAGCTGGGGTATTGATTCAGGGCCTTTTGACATGCTAATTTGCTTGCTGACTGCTTTAATCGCTCCCTCTTCCCAACGCAGGCTTCAAAGAGAGGATGCTTTTCAGAAGGATGAGTGCAGAGGAGAGAGGAGGAGAGGAGAGCAGAAATGTTTGTCAATTTTTTTCACTTCTATGCCACATATGGCGCTGATGCCATCTGACAGCCGTGCTGGCTCCTCCGTACAAACAGAGAAGACGCTGTGAGGGAAATCGTTTACTTATTGTCCAATAAGTACGTAAGTTTGCACAACTTCAGAGGTGATCTAAACTGAGTACAGACACCACAAAGACATTTTATCAGCAGGTTTGTGACACGGTAATCAGTATTTTTAAGCAGTGACTTTAATAATATATGAATCTATGCACTGTTAATCCTTGTTAAATGGCGTTTTGACTAAAACTCTGAGGTGTGAGATGTTTAACTGAAGTCCTACAAAGGGTGTGGGTTTGAATGTTTTTAGCTTTTTTAATCTTTTCTTTTTAAAAATTCTCTGTCTTTCCAACTGTTTATTCACTGTCACATGCTGTTTTTATTTTAATTATGTAAAGCACTTTGAAATGCCTTGCTGCTGAAATGTGCTATACAAATAAAATGTCATTGATTTATTGATTAAGCACCCAACATACAAAATTAACAAAAGGTCTGGATACTTTCTGCTTAGTCATGCCTTTCAAATTATATATATTAGGTAAAAGTAGTTTCACTGAAGAGTTGGGCATAAAAATGCTAAAATTAAAAGAGGAACAGTAAAGGATTGAAGGGGTAAGTGACAAGCACATGATTAATACTTTCTGATTATTTATCCAGATTAATACATGTTTCACTGTACCATTGTTTATTTATCTATTTATTTTGTAAAATACACACTATCAGATGATAGGCAATATAAAATTACAATGTGCTTCTTTTAAAAATAATGAATAAATAAATAAATATTTTTGCTTTTTATTATTTATCCCTGTTGTGCATAAGGTGTTCGGACTAAACAAAAGCAAAATACTAAACTAAAAAGTATTTTTTTTTGGTGAGCTTGTTTGGGTGGTTTTGCAAGTTTGGATGATGTAGATTTAATAAACAGGCAATTATTTTGAGTTTATTTTTCCAATTTTGCAGCGTAAAATGGCCTAATTTAGAAATTTACACTATGTGGTTGTTTAAATCCACTGAAAATGCATCAGGTTGAATAAAACTGAACTATAAAACTCAATGCAAAGTGCAGAGGCATCTGTATGTACCTTATTGTTTTAGAGTCGAGTAGCTGTTTTGCAAAAACAAAGTCGCTTTCTCCTCTTCCACATGACAACATGCCCTCAGGCAGGGCACTAAAGCCAACGTTGCCTGTCTAACTGTGCATCACTGTATAAATGTGTGTGTGGCTCCAGCAAAAAAGGTGTTTTGAGAAATAAGCACGACAAGAAAAACACTACGCAAACTCACTCCATTTATGATTTTAATCTATTTTTAAAAACTTCAGAAAACAACTCTTTGAACAGACTTTCTGATCTGACTGAGTGGTTCTGAACGATGAGCTCTCTTTTATTAGTTATATTTATTGTTGAACTGCTTCCTTTTAATTCATTGTGTAAGATTTATTTAGAATCTGCCAGTAAAGCACTTTGCTGAAAATGATGCCATCTATATTAATATCCAAGAATCATTTCTAAACTGCAGCTCAGGCCAGTGTTCTTTTTTTAAAACCTAAGTTTGACATATTACATATATTTGCACTTTCCCGCAGCAGAGGACGGGGTGGTTAAATAAAAAAAAGAAAAAAAGAATCCGAGACAAGGTTTTGAGTTTCTTTGGTTCTAATAAATGAGAGGTTAAAAAGTTGTTAGGGGATAAAAAGGTAAAAGCAGCTTTTTTTTTTCTTTTGCAACACTGCGGTAATACACACGCGCGCTGCAGTATGCTGAGCACTATCAGCGCGGAACACGTTCCATCACTGATGGCTTCCTGCCCTGAACAGGGGCACGACGGGAGAGGGTGGGGAGGTGATTTGGGGCTGGAGAAGGGTGTTGAGTGCCGAGAACTGCAAAGGGAACAAACACTGAGGCGGGACGGGCGGCCGAGCAGGAAAAACTTTTCAGCACCTCAGCTAATGATGTCTGAATTACCACCAGCAGCCCCTCCTCTTGCTACTAAAGAGAAGATTTGTGCATTCAGGGGATTTTAGCTTCAACATTTAGGAGAACAAAGTATTAAAAATGGCTTAAATAATTATTTCAGGACGAGTGTAGGAGGGTGGGGGGGGAAACCTCATGGGATATTCTGTCCTCTCTGTCTGTACCTGTTGTTCTATCCTGCTTTCAGTGGGTAATAGATTCCTCGCCTCTATTCAGCAGCACAAAACGAGCGTCTCTGGTGGCAGAGAGAGTGATGAGTACATCCACCTCTATCCTCCCGCACTCAGCTCGCCTCTGACTGTGCATGCATCTGCTGTACATATGTGTTAGTGTACTCTGAGTTTACTGCTTACCATGTCATTTTGCACATGTGCATGGCAGGATATTTGAGCATAAGGCCGTGCATGTGTGTGAGCGGGCACATTGATTTCCCTCTTTCTCTGCATGAGACTGAGCATTTATAATTGGAGTTAGAGTGAGCACTCACAAGTGTCACTTGTGAATGCACGTCTGAGAGAAGAATGACGGGTGATGATGTTCAGTGTGCTGCCCCCCCCACCCCCAGTCTCCCACCGCTGAAGGTATAATCTCATTATTCAGCCCACTTCCTGCTGCCGCCACCACAGACAGGCTGACAAACACTAACCACCTCGACGGCCGGCGCAGAGGGAAGGGGGGGGGGAGGGAAGGCGCGAGAATAAAGACGGTGTCAATGGGTGAAAATTACTAACAGGAGCTTGGGAGAAAAAAAATAAAGGAGTATAAAAAGAGAAAGAGATGTAAAAGAAAGATAAATGCAGATAACGGATCACTGAAGCAAAGGGAAATTTAAGGAGACGGATGACATGGAAGAGAAAGAGAACAAGCAAGCGACTAAGCCAGCGTAAAAGAAGATGCAAATACCTAATTTGCGCATATGCAGAGGAAGGGGGGGGAACATGGGATGAAATGGGAGAGGGAGAGTGAGTCTGTGTATTTAAAGCCATCGGGGACCGGCTGGCTAAATAGAATTACGTGGTGAATTTAGAATGATGCTCCCAAGCGCATATTTAAAACTGTCAACAGAGGGAGAGAGAGAATGGGAGACCCAGATCCTCACTCACAATGAGCAGAGAAACTTCATCCCTAAAACCTCTTAATCCAGGACCACTGAGGGCTTCCAGCTCAACAGAGACAGCTGGGAATAGTGCAGGAATGAAGGGAAGGGAGCAGGGAAACATCAGGTGAAGAAAGAAATGCCAAGCCAAACTGACTTCCCAGTTTGAGTTTAGGTTTTGATCCACTCATGTATGTAATACAAGAAAAATAATTGAATGGATCTAGAAAGTGAAGTGTAGTATTCATGTAAAATTTGCAGTAAATTAATATCAAGGTACATCTAGTTGAAAAAAAAAGCTACAGTAATCTTTAAAAGAATTTCATTAATTATGTTTGAGTAATCAACACTAAGTGTAAAAGAAAAAGCACAAACTATGTTTTAAACTTGAATCTGACATTTAGAACATTTAGAATGCTTGGCTAAAGTTTAGGTTTGGGTTATTCTTCATTAAATTGACTATAGGTCAAAAGTCATGTCCCGCCTCCAGCATCAATAGAAGTTATCTTCCCGACAGTATAATTTTTTTAACTGCATTAAATCAATTGAAAAGGTGCGTTAAAAGGTCTGAGTCAGGCATGCAGGCTTTTAAGCAGTTCTGTAAAACTAATCTACTTCGCTCTCAAAATACTTCTTGAGCTTCTACTTCTTGGGTTTTCAAATAGTTTGTTATATTTTCTTGTAATTTCAAAGGTTTAAGTCCTCAACAGAAATATGCCCAAATCAGAGAAGATGTGGAGCATGTCAACAAGAAAGTAGACCAAATGTAGTAGAAGTGTGTCATGACTGGTCCTTTTTTTTTTTTTTTAAATCAAAATACGGTCACCATAATGAAGTTATAAGAATACTAAGACTGGGTAATCAATGGTTTCTAACTATGGTAAAGTTAGCATTGATCTTTAAGCTTCCAACTGATCCCAAACACTAGTTTAATTTTAAGGTTTTTAATCGGTTGGGAAGACATTTGTTCATCTACACTTCCAATCTAAAATACCTGAATGAAACAGAATATAAAATAGAATTTTGGTTCCCAGAGTGTGGGGCACAGGGCCATTGCAAGAGGGGCGCAATGAATGAGAAAAGAAGAAAAACTCTCAGGGAGCTGTTCATGTTTTAACCCAATTTTGCACAGAGGCTTTTTTTAAAATGTATTGACCATAGCAAAGTTGTATATTGTTACAAATAAAAAAAAGAAATGTGTTTGAAATAACACTAACAACAAAGAAAACTATTTTACTGTATAGAACTAAAAAAATATAATGAAAAAATGTTACACAAAAGTGTTTCATTGTAAAGATGGTTTGTAGTTTGTTTTGTTGCAACCTGAAGTGTGAAATAAACTTCAGTGGAGTTTGAAAACAAAATATGTGTAAATGTTTATGTCTGGTTGAACGATGTGTGTGCCCAGTTATTTATTTTTTTGGTGGAGGGTCGAGGGATTTTGTTGTAATCCATGGGGGGGTGCAGAAGAAAATCTTTGGGAATCACTGCCATAGATGAAGACTAGCATGAAACCACAATAAATACACTGGTCCAACGTGGGCTGAATAATCGTAAACTCATCAAAGAAAAATTTTAAAGCACAGTTTGCAATTTAGATAGTTTTCTCTCGTTTTGTGAAGATGAAAAACTTTATTATGTTGTTTCCACAAAAATAGTAGCAAAAATGTCTTGGTCTTGTAAAAATGAAAAGGAGAATTATGCATGGTGACGTCTTGTGAGCGCAATTAGTCATACAAACATAACAGTGTTCTCCATGGTACTCGTTTTTCTGACCAAACAAGTTGCAAAATCCCACCAAAAAAAAATCAACAAATACTGAAGGGGATGGGAATGCAATTGTCAACAAGAATCTCACAAAGGAAACAAAAGACATGCTGTGTGTTGACTGAGATGCAGGAAACCTGTTCACAGCTCAGCGAGCAACCAATCTGCAGTGTCACATGAAACTGCTGACGCCTCAACAAGGCTGCATCCTCAACATACACAAACCTATACAACATGAAGGCAAATAAATCACAATTTCAAATCCGATGATTTTAATGAAAGCACACATGCCTGCTATGTGTGGCTATTGGAAGAAAGTTTTTCTTTCAGGGTCAAAAATGCTGTAGAGGCAATAATCATGTTTGCGTAATGGCCTGCAGAATCCTTACTAATGTCTTCCTCATCTGCACCGCAGCACCTTCAGCGGTAAAGACGCTCCTCACCAGATGAGGAGCGAGAGTCCTCCATGACCTTCATCAACCCTACAGAACATATGGGGTGAGATGAGGGTAGTTGGGGTGGGGGGCATATTTAACAGGGAAAGGGATCTCAAACACAAACAGACAGAGCCCTCTCCTTAGATCAGGGGGGCCCTTGGCCCTCAGTTTCTCTTGGTTGTCCCACTTGCCTGGGGTGAGACCACACTCACCCCAGGTCTATGTTGAGTTCAGACGCACATACAAACTCTACCGGCACAGCTGTCAAAATCCTGACGTCTTAATCAATCCTGGATCCACAACCCCGTCAGACAGAGCAGTAAGATGGATGCAGAAGGGGGCGACCTCTGACCTCCACCAGGGGAGGAGAATGCAAGTCTTCTGTGCCCCATAAGCTCCCCCTCGGCTCCCTTTTCTCCCCAAACATCACCCTCCTCAGTCGGCTCTCCTGTCACCCAAACAATGATGGAGGAGATTCCATTCATCTTAGGCTGGGAACCAGGGGCCAAGGTGCCCTTGTAACCTCACGCATACACAGGAAGAGAAAAGACACACAAGCCTACAAACGCGCACCTTCTAACAACGATACCACGTGAAGCACAAAACACCTTTGAGTACGAGGGTGCACAGCTACCTAGTCTAAGTGCAGACTGGCACACTGTTGAGTTAAAATTGTTTAAAATCACAAAACCACACATCAAGAAAAGCAAAACCCTAAGGTTGGCCTGGAAAACCACCCTGCCCCCAAATCGAGCTCCTGTCTGAGTTTCTTGGTCAACATGTCCTTCGAGATGTGGAGCCCTTCTCCCATATAGCCTGTCACTTGTGGGAATATTAACCAGCTCATCAGTGCACTTGAGAACCAATAGTGGGCAGCACCTTTTAACCCTGGAGTCAGTAGAGTTCATTTGCTCAGTCTGCACTCGAGGCATGTCACCCAGAGTACGACTGCAAATGAAATGTTAAAACATAAACATTGTAACCGAAGCTAAAAGGTAATGGATTGGCTGGCATTGTTAACTTAAACACAATCAAGGAGCTGCAGTGATACGTGAGCTAAATGGATGCATTGGCTTAAAAACAAGTAGTGTCAAAATAGGGCTGGCAAAATATAACAAGACTGCATTAGTCCCATAAAACCTATGGTTGCGTATCCATACAGCTCTCTGTAGCAGCTACTTTTCTCAACAGGAATTACTCTGATAAGGACACTACTTCAATTTCTAAAGCCTGTATAAAATACAATAAAGTGAATAGGATCAAAGACATTTCTTTTTCCAAAAATGTAGGTGGTATGATCATAAACCGCATTACAGTGTGCCAAATTAAAAAAAAAAAAAGCATTACGTCACCTATGCAACTAAGCATGTTTTGATCTTCATACTTCAGGAAGAAAAACCTGGTGGGAATCATCTGAAACCAGTAACAGGGAAGCCTTTTTTGGCCTTAAAAAGAACCCCCATACCCCATCTGTGACTACTTGAACCCTTTTACCCGTCCCTACCCCCAAGCAGCCACTGGCACCCCTAAATCACCAGACCTGTTTGTCATGCAATTAGTTCTCCAAGATAAAGGCTCCCTCGTAAATTAGGAGAGGTGTAGTGGTCCGTCCCTCCTGTTAATCACCCGTGCCCAGCCTCTGACCCCTCGCTGCTGCAGCTCACTGCTTTTTGTATGTGATGGTGATGGGCTTGTTGGAGGTGTCTACCAATAAAGCAGTGAAGCAAAACTGGCATCCGCCCTACGGGACGGCTTACAACCCTGGGTCAGACTAGTAAAACACTCAACATGGTCCACAAAAATAGTGTTGTGCCACATGTGCTTCACTTCACGCTGGGCATAATAAAACAGAAAGAAGACTGAGCAAATATTCAGAAATTACAGAAATGAAAAAGAAACTAGAAGAGGGAACTCAAAAATTATGTTTAATCTCTGCTGAAGGGCCAGGATTGGAATAACAACAGTCTGATTTTAAAATAATTATCCAAAAAGACTAGTCCTTCAAAACAAACATTGCCACCTCGGCCCAGTCTCACCGCAGCATTTTCACTCCTCCCAAACATGCTTGGAATCGTAAAGCCTATTTCACTTTTTCCCACTCTTCCCAAAGCTGTCTATCTCCTTTTCAAGGTTTGGGCTCCATTGGGAGCAAGAGAAAGAACAGGTGGGGTGAAAGACACAGCAGTAGTGTGAACCAGTTGGAGCTCTGCGCTCCACTCCCAGTTTCACCAATTCTCCAGGGATACATCCCTTTGCACAACACCTCCCAGTGGGCCTGCTAATTACTCCACTTACAGTCGTCATTACTTCTATCAGGCAAGCACACCATGAAAAGACTGGAGAAAGCAAGTGAGCGAGGAGATAAAAATTTCCAGCAGAGTGCTAGGTGGGTAAATTGAGAAAGGAAAGCACAGGACAAAGAGACAAAACAAAGGGGATAGAAACAAAGAATTACAGGTGGGGGGAAGGGAACATTACTGAAGGATGAGTGTGGTCAGGATTTGAGGGGTTAGTTTGATGTAAACATCTAGAATTAGGTAAAAGAAAACAGTAATAAAGAAAGAAAAATAAATGGCAGTTGTTTACCTTGGCATTCTGAGTTGCGTTCCTCATATCCAGGGTTGCACAGGCAGTTCCCTATGGGCACCAACCACTCTCCATCGGCTCCGCAGTACATCTTGGGAACCTCCTTTTCTTCCGAATTATCCACACACGAGCCACGAACTTCCACCAGCGATGACGTGTCGGCACCAGTGATAGTATCAGGAAACTGGGCTAGGTTTCGCACGGATAAAGGGCATTTCTTGTAGAAGACCCTAACAGAAACAAGGGCAATGCACGCTCCAACATCCTGGAATGCCAAATAGAAACCCTTCCGTGTCAGGGCACCCACATCCCGGACCTCCGTGTTCAGCTTCATGATGCGATCCCCGATATCCACCTGAGTGAAGCTCTCATCTGCGGCAATGGTGTCTATCTTGGTGAACTGGTTCTCCCGGATGTAGCGCTCCTTGTCGTTGTTGGACTCGTAGTAGTAAAGATTGAAGGTTTCCTTGCAGGTTCCCATGACCCCCGGTAAGCTGTTGCAGTCCCGCAGGGTGAACTTGATCTCGATGTAGACACGCTGGGCACCTCCACGGGGGATCCAGTCAGTACGGAGCCAGTTGTTCTGATTTGGCTCCATGACATTGCACACCTGGTATGTACGGATGGGGATGTTCTTTTCGTCCATAATGCTCACTTCCTCCCACTGGGGAAAGGACGAGAGAAAAAAAAAAGTAACAAGAATGAAATCAGACTTGATGGATCTTACAGCTTAAGTTGTATGCCACAAACAATAAGGAAAAAAGTAGAAAAAAAACCTGTTAAGGTTTAAGGACATCTGAAAAACATCTCATAATCATAACGGGCTGTGCAATGCTTAACATGACTATGAGGTAATGTAACCTCAAAGGAGCATTTGACTGTTTTAGTCAATATTTGAGCTGACTGCTTAACTTAATGCATGTTTTATGAATTACACCTAATAGACTTGTTAGCCCTTAACATGGAATCACAAAGCCACTTTTATTCACTGCCTTTGCTGAAGTATCAGAAAGAAAGAGTGTGTAATGAGGTTTATGCCTCAATGATCTTCAGTACAATTACTTTGGGAGTGATATAGAAAAAAAATCCATCTCCAGCTCACACACAAACATTCAGGTGGATGTTTAAGAACATTAGAGTAGTTGTAAAGCAAAGAATGCCATCACCGCATTGCACAGATCCAGAAAGTCTTTGAACAAGTGCTAACGATCTAATGGGCCCTGGCCTGCTTTGTGTCTGTGTAATCAAGAGAGACCTGCAGACCGAGACGCACGTGTTCACTGAGGTTAGCATGAACTCATAAAGAGAAGGGAGGTACTGATGTGAGGTGCATGGATTATTTTACCCTGTGCGATTTGGCTTATTTTTGCCAAAGGGGAGTGTTTGTTTTACTTACGATATAGTTCCCCCTCTCAACAGAGCACCGTTGAGCAAATATGGACCTCATCTTGAGAGGCTCAAAGCACTAGGCTTCCCTCAAGTTTTTTAACTGTGTGTTTTTAAAAAAAGAGTCTTTGACTGAGGCGGACTGTAAACAGAAGCAGACGAGCCTTTGGCTGGCGTAGCTTTAGCCATTTGGAAAACCATACAGAAACGAATAGAACCGGGACGATGGGAGATATGGGCGATGCTGGCAGATATGACTCAATGGCTAATCGTAAACACTCCGGATTAAAACCTCATTTCCCAGGAGGTGGAAGGGATAATACTAAATACAGCTGCAGCTGCATGATTTGAGAAAACGTCTATCATTCCCTGCTGTTCTATTTTACTCTGCTCCCTTCCCTTTGCATCCCACTCCCTCCCACCCTTCCCCTTTTGTTGTGAAAATCTAGCGCCGCTGAGATAAGGCTGCCCCTTTCCCTGATAGCAGGAAAGAGGCAGAATGAGATCAATTGGTCATAATGAGAGGGTGAACGCAGGCTCGCAGGAGCTGCCAGGACCCTGTCAATCAATGGTTTGTGATAAGATGGCCGGTAGCAGGACCCGACCGCAGCGCAGGATTGTTTGCGCAGGGTCAAAAGCATAGCATCTAACATCTGTGTCGATGATTTTAGATTCAGTAACAGGCCAAATTGTTGTAAATGATATAGTTTTTTATTTTAAAAAATACTTTAAAAGGTTCACTTGTGTTTCTCTTTTTATTTGTGCAATTCAACTAAAATTCAGGAGTGAAAAGTCTTTGTCTAATGAAAGCCACTATTCATTCAGGTTCTTGAGGAAATTAGACACATTATCAAAAGTTACCCTTTGTAGAGCTGGAGGAGGTGTCCAAATTTTATTTGTGCTCTGATATCTAATATCAGAGGCAGGTAGAGTGTGGTATCGCACATTTAGTCGACCCTTTTCCTCTCTGGTTTGCAGCCGGAGCTGGGGCTGAAGCCCACGGCACTTTCCGCCTTATTCATCAGTTCCAGAGGACCCTCTCTAAGCTGCCAAGTCCCCCCCTCTCTTTCTCTCTTCCTCTTTCCCTCCCTCCTCGACTGAATGGTGGACAGGGATATAAAGTTTCTCCACAAAAACCGATTCAATCCAACGTCTATTCAGGAAACCTGACGCCCGCTGCAGTATCAGCCCCTGCATCTGACCATTACGGAGTGGTTAGAGGCAAGGGGAGCAAGCAGAAAGGGGAGCAGGGCTTTCTGGCATTGGAGGCGGGGGGTTTGTGTGGGCTCCTGAAGCAGACTCTGGAAACTCATGGGACCCTCCAGGTGTTCTGAAGTGTCTCCACATGTAAAATAAAGTATCACATTTTATTTGATCAAAATTTTGGTGTACCTTGAATGAAATGATCTCACTCCCAGGCATGGCCTAGTTACCGTCTCAAAGTATGCCAGGGTTTAAAAGTTGCATTTTCAAATCCACTCAAATTCACCGCCACTGAAGTCTGTTTAATGAGATGCCAGAAAATGTGCCAGAGGGAGTTTTATTATAGCTGTCTGGAGCATTGGGTAACACAGAATTGCCCCTCTTCCACCTGTTGCTGTGTACAGCCAGTCAGCTGGCTGAAATATGGCACCTATATTTTCTCTCATCTACAAGAAGCATGAACAACTTGGACAGTCATGTAGTGGACGATAAAAGAACCCCATCTAGGACTAAGGTAAATTTAGTATAAGTAAATAACTAAATTCAACTGTAGGTTGGCTACCAGTGCAGATAGCCTGACTAAATTATCACTAAATATCAGATTTTTCAGTTAGACTTGTGTTACTCTATGAAGGATAGAATAACTAGATATAACTTAATTACTTCTAAATGTAGCCCCTGGTTATTTGACATGCTTTCCCCAAGTTTATGTAAAAAAGAAATCCCAAATACCAAATAAATATACGCTTTAACCGACATTAATATTTGATTATATATAACATAGCTAAGATAACTGACACTTTTCTGCTAATATATCCTGCTATATACTTGAGTTTTATTTGTTTTCAATCATTTTTTTTTTGTTTTAATATTGTGGCATTTTTACTCAAGGTCATCATATATGAGAATCTCAAAAGCCCTGTGTCTCCTCACCCCAAGACTAAATACCCTGACAGGTTCGACAAATGACAAAATAAATATCCAACCCAGATATTCCTGAAATGGTTTCACCAGGGGGAAAAAAGCCTCTTATCAGGGAGGACTGTTTATTTATCACTCCCGCCCAAACCTCCTGCAAATAATGGATATCTTCTCTCGGTGGAACAGTTTGGGGTTTTTTGCGGTACCTACCCCTCCTTCTGTCGGGTTGGCGACCCATCCCAGCTCCCCCTGTACGGCCCTGGAGTCCAATAACGTGACTGGAAAACAAGAATGGGAGACGCTCAAGCATGCAAGCCTCAGACTGTCCACACAACACCAGCATAGCAAGAAAAATGGCTTCCTACTTTTTAACCAAATAACAGTCAAACTGAAAAAAAAAACATCCGCACATGAGAAATATATTTGCGGGGGGGAATTAAAATGAAATTTGCTGTTGTCCCTGCATGTGTTGTGTTCTGCGTAATTCCCCTGCTGTGATGGCCGCTGATTGATTTTCGTTGAGGAGAATGATTTATAGCGATTGGTGTATGGCTCTCATTTTTTAAAAAACGTGTTTCATTTAAGCTTGGAGATGTTCTGAATGCAAATATGAAGAGTTTAAAATTAAAACAGATTAAAACAGAGATAAATACCTCGATAGAGCGTTAATCGCAATGAGTTTTCCGGACAAAACGGCAGCAAGTGCTGTGCGTAAAATGTCTTATCTCCTGCACTGAAAAGCCAATTTCACGAAACATGATATGCAAATTTCATATATTAAAAGAAATTAAATCTATGGAGACAAAGGTTTATGTCGAAATGTTACACATTAAAACTAAAGTAGGTGTAAACGAGTGCGTCTATGTGAGTCCAATGCAGATTTGCTCCTCAGATGGGGAAACACACGGTGCTGCTACCGGATTAGTTTATTTAAAATCTCGCTCTGTTTACAGAACGAGAAAAATATTCTGGAAAAAAGACGCTGCGCGAGGAGAATGTTGTCCAGGCGGGTCAGAAGAAAGTTAAAGCCCAAACCTTCTGGTCTCTTGGTGTAGCCTTTTTGCATTATTCCGTCAATTTTATGAACCTCTTGATCATGGACAGCATATATATATATATATATATATTTATTATCCCCTATATTTCGGTCCATATCTTACACGCGCAGAGTCGCGCAATTCAACTTTTTGAATTTGTCTCCGTCTTCCATCCAAACACAGAGTGACAGAGGGAGCGTTGATCTCTCACACTGTTGGGTCCAGAGCTGCTTTGCTGGTCTAATTCTGGAGTTTTTGTCCTGAGTTTTTTTTTATTTTTGCTGTAGTTATAAACATTTTGTCTAGAGATCAGCTCAGTGTTTTTTTGTTTTTGTTTTTCCTTCTTGACAAAACAGCGTCCGGACCACAAGTGAGATCTGTTCATGCACACAGGGTCTCCCAATGCAGCCGAGACGAAAACGAGCAATGCGCATTTGGACATCCCTTATGCGCTGAATCTTGAAGAAAAAAAAAAGTGACGGTCGCTGTGTGTTTTTTCTTTGTTAAACTCTTTGAGGGGCCCCGCGTGCAAACGCAACGAGGGGCCAAGGAGTGAGACGTCTCCGCCGCGCAAACACAAGCACAGGGACGGTGCGGAGCTGGGAGGGTGGATCAAGTCTAAAATCTGCTGTAGTCTCCTTACCTTCATTTGGTGGGTATATCCGTGCCGACGAACCGAGCGTAGAAATCCCAGAAATAAGAACGGTGACCGTGAACAAAATCCCTGCCATGAGTGCCATTTGCGACGCGGGTCCTCTTTTTTCCTCTCTTCTTTTTCTTGCGTTTCTCTTCTCTCTGGTCCCGCTCTCTCGCTCTCTCTCTCTCTTTCTCTTCCTCTCTCCCTCTCTTTCTCTCTCATACACACACACGCACACACACTCCCACTCTCCCTCTCTCTCTCGTCCTCTGACTTTCCCCAGCGGAATATGGGTTTGAAGCGGACAGCAGGAGAGAGACGCACGGAGCGATCCACAGGCTGGAGGCGTGTCCGTGCGCTCTGACGCGCACTCCGACAATCCAAGGAGGAAACTTCGGGGGACAAGGAAGCCGGGTGCAAATAATCGTTAGCTGCCCCCCCCCCCCTAAACAAGTGTTATCATCAACCCCCCTCACAGGATTCACCGCGGGCTTCCTGCAGGGCGCTGTTCTTAAAACATGGTTTTGTCAGTTGCCAATTGGAATCAAATAATACACCGTAAGCAGTTTAATTAGTTTTGTTCTGCTTGGGAACATCGGCTCATCTCTGACTTTACACGAGCAATCAAAGCTACAGACACAGCCGTCGGTTCGCGGGTGAGGAGCGGCGCGTCTCCTCTTGTCCTCTGCGCTCATCAACAGTCACTCTGAGCTGCTGATCCTGCAGGTCTGCAGTCCGAGGTGAGCCTCGTCGGCCCGAGGTCGCCACCTAGCGGACAGATCGACACCTGTTCTGGCTCCAGAATTGGATTAAAGAACAAGCAGGATCGTGACCTTCGGTTGCGTTACACCGTAATGCACTTTGTAAAAATTGACACGAGCTGCTCTGAGGTCGGTGGTAAACTTGTATGGATTATTGTCCCTTTGTCTTTTTGTGCACTATGAGGAAAAGTGCACTGCAGAAGACGTCAAATATTCTGCAACATATCTGAATAATTAATGTTATTGATAATAATAAAATAATATCAGTTTCTTAATGTCAGGTTGTAAAGTGATTAAATAAAAACCTTGACAGAAAATCAGTTTTGGTAACAAATTCTACTTAAAAATTTGGATTAGATATTTCAGTATGTCAACAGAAAACTGTATAGTGATATGTTTAAATTGGTACAGTGAGTGAATGTATTGATATAACAACCCAACCTCTGATAGTTGATTGTGTTATCAAGATATCTAATAGTGGATGGTATATAAAGTCTACGTAACATTTCCTTACATAAAAAGAAACATTTCTTTCTTACACTATGCCATTAAATTGTGAAAATATTTTCCTGTTTTAGGGTGGGTTAGTAAAATAATTACATAATAATAAAAACAGGTATTTCCTTTGGTAAATAGCAAAAATGAGAAAGTCATTACATTTAAAGGCAATACTTGAAACTTTATTATTAGTGAGTTTATGTTGTGTTCCACTTGGAAACAAACCTTATAAACAAGCTTTTATTAAATAATGTGGGGCACAGTTTCAAGAATTTCCAAGGCTAACGCTATGTAAGCATACCCAGAATATCACATGTCTATTTTTTTTCCATTGCTGTTAACATAACCAGGGCTTACTGCTGAATTGTGGTCTGGCAGGACAGTGTCTGGTTAACCTGAAGATAAGTATGATTTCTTTTAAACAATAGTCTTTGTTTCCACATAGACAATTGTTATATTTCTTTATAAAGCTAAAAGCCAGCTTTTTTTGTGATTTTGGGCCACAGCTTTTCACAAGATTAAGTATAAATTGAGAGACATAAATAATCCCAGAATGTCAGCTTGTAAAATGTTCTTTCTTTCTTATTTTTTAACCCACAAATGAGCTTTATCTACTCTTTATTTTCAGATAAACATAGTTTTTTAGCAGTTTTGCTAAAAATATTTTAAAAAAATAAGACCAAATCCTAAAGTACTAATTCTGAATAAAGTGAAAAACCTACTGGCACCATTGACCTTCATGGGCATAACTGGATGAGGCCTTCAAGCATCCAGAAACTGTACACAAAGATGGAGGTCCACAATCCTCTTCCTGACATTTTTCTTGATTTCATTTAATGATTTTATGATGGCACACGACAAAGGAGTGGTGTTTGCGGTGTTGCTATCAGCTCTTCATCATGTAAACCCTTTAGCAGTAATGGTAAATCCTGATGTTTATGGCCTCCTTTAGCAGGATAATGAGGCATCCAATCAGGCATCAGTGGGATCTGCCCTATCCATGGAGGCCCCAACTTACAACAAACATGACTTAAAAGGTTTGATGCTAGCATCTTGTTTCTAGATCCCATAGCAGGCCTTTAAGGGTCAAATGAAGTCTATTCTCAATCATTATGTTGGCAGCAAAAGACCAATACTAATATTGGTCATACCCAAAAAATCTACAACAACTTAGTAAAAGTTAAAGACTAGTAAAACTCTTTTGGTTAAGAAGGTTTCTGCACTGGAGCAAAATTTCCGTCTGTATTGAGCTTTGGCTAGTTTAGCCGTCATGCTAGCATCAACCTTCCTAGCAACCCGAGTTACATTCACACTACACCTGGCTTATACATTTTTAAAGTTTCAGTATTTCAGTTTCATGCTTTGTTCAGAAACTAACTCTTATATTTTGTCTTTCTTTTCATAATAGGAGCAAAATATTCTTACCGATTCACAAAAAATTAATTTTAGCTAATTTATTTTATTTGTTTCAGTTCAAGAATTTAAAATAAAATTTTGTTGGGATTTGGAATTATTATTAATATTTATTACTAATATTTCACTGATAATATTTATTGGTTAAATGTACATAAATCGCAAAGCAGTTTGTCTTAGCACTTTTTTTATTTTATTAAATTAGTGTGGCAGTAAGTAAGTGCATTTTCTTTGAGCCTTTGAATTTTTGATCTGTGTCTATCAATGATCTAATTCCTTAATTCCCCTCGCCAATAAAGTTTTAACGCCGACCTGGTGTTATAGTGTGCAGGCAGTGATGGTACCGCTGCCTTTTCCTTCCAACAAAGGCCACTTTGTTCATGTTTGCGGAGAAGCCAGCTGTGTCCAGGGCTGAGGTTTAGTTCAGGGTCCTCTCTCACTTTTATGTCCTCCTACACAGGTCGGCCGTGGCTCCCATGAGAAGGGCACGTTGCTGTCGTTGGCAGGCAACCTCTCAATGATCTGCAGAGGAGATTGGCTCTGTGTGGGCAGGTCAGGGCGCTCCGCATCAGCACACACAGCTGCCGGTGAGCACAGGAAGGATCGGCAAACCACAACTGGCACCTCCTGAATATTGTGTCTCGGCTAAATTGGAATGTGGCCTTTTATAGATTACAGACGTGGTGATTCAGCAGGGAAACATGCGCCACACCTGACTATCCTTGGGCAAATTATTGTATCCGTATCAGTTGTTTGGCTGCTTACTTCCTGTGAAGATGGACAGTCAAAACAAAATTTAATCTCTGTTCCTGTGATTATAGTCGTATAAAGGTTTGAATGTGTCTGTGTTGGAAAATTGTATCGGTGGACGGAAGCGTTTACTGCATCGTGTACGAAAATTCAGTCGCACACAAAATTTCTTCCAGGATTATGCTGTACATAGCTGCATCCATCTTCCCAAAACTCTCACTGCCTTCCCAGTCTCTGCAGAGGAAAAGCATCCCCGCACCATGATGCTGCCACCACCTTGTTTCTCCTTGGGAATGGCGAGTGTAGTGTTCGATTTCCAACACAGAGAACATTAAGCTTGTGGCAAACTGTGAATGGAAGTTTTCTTGACGTTTTCTTACCACTTGTCCTTCAGGGGCAGATTTGTCGACTGATCAATTTAAACAGATTCTTCCCCTTCAACAGTTTGCCTGCAGCTCCTCCAGAGCAACAGTGATCATCTTGATTGCTTCTGCCGTTCAATTTATACTTGCCCAGATGTCAACTTCGGTTGATATCCATGTCTTTGTGGGTTTAGTTGTGTGTGGATATTGTTTTACAACCTAACCCTGCTTTAAACTTTTCTACAAGTTCACCCTGACTTATCTGCTGTTTTCCTTGGTCTTCATGATGCTTTGTTCACTATCATTCTCTGAGAAACCACAGATGTCTTCCCCAAACAGATGGATTCATATCAAGATTAAATTGAAATAAGTAGGTGACTTTTTTATATAGGGATTATGACCAATGGATTTTTTTTCAGGGAGTCAGATGAAATGAAGTTGATTGTACATTAATAAAAAACTGTTTTTATTTGAAAACATTTGAAAAACTAAGCATTTTCCTTCCACTGTACACCTATGTGGTAAAATGTCTTTAAAACACAACTACTCTGCAAGACAGTTGCACGCTTGTCAGATCACAAACTCTCTGTTTCTCACCTCTTTTGTTACTTTTATACCGAGCTCAAGTCCATACAGAGGGAATTGAAGCCATCCAAATAAAGCAACCTTAACTGAAATGTATTAAAATGCGGCTCTGTTTGCTTTTCACAGACACACCTTTCATACAGCGTTTCCTCTAAGTATGAGGATTAATCAACAGAGGTGTGTGTCTTCAGGGGCGGTGATGTCATGTCTTTGTTGGGTGAAAGGTTCTTCGGAGACTGTCCACTTTTTAATGAAGCAAGCAAAGCATCTGGTGCTTCAATGGAGTCGGTCAAAACCGACCCCAAACCTCAGCTGTTAACAACCACATGCAAATAATAAGGATTTCCACTGGCTTTTCCCCATGAAGGCGAGCTTGGCAACCTAAACAACCAGAGGGGGCAACCGAGGGGAGGCTTTTGATCTGGTTCAATCAATGGCAGCAAAGCCTCAACTGGTGATGACAGCCGGCGATGGTGGTCGGAACAGGGCGGCAGTGGGAGGGTTGGTGTCTCTTGTCTCCCGTTATTTGAGTCTGAGTCTTTTTGATTGATTACACTCCCATCGTTTCCTTTATTCCTCTGTCAAACCATCGGCTTTTTCTTTCTTTCTGGAGGGGCATCTCCCTCCCCCCGTCTCCCTCCTGTTGCAAGCCCACTCCTCTTTCTCCAGATGGCATCTGCTGCCCACACATCTGCATTGTGTGCCAATCATCTGCACCGACTCCAAAGCTTTAGCTTGAATCTCTCTCTCACACACACACACACACACACACACACACACACACACACACACACACACACACACACACACACACACACACACACACAAAGGGGCAGCCATTTGCCAGTCTGATCTGCAAATCATATGCTTGGAATTTATCAGCTTTGTTTGTAAAGATTTAGATCTTGGATCTAAAAGGGACACTTTCCGGGTTTTGATGCAAGGTTCAGGTAAAAGGCTGTAGGAGCTGTTATTTTAGCTGCTCTTTGTCATTTTCATTCATCCAGTATATATCCAGATGGCCTGTAGTTAGCGGCAAGTCAGAGAGCAATCAAGATCTTCTAAATGGTCACCCACTGTCTTAAACCAACGCCAGGGACCCTTCAACCTGTCTTCGTGCAATATTAGATATTACTATTATTCTCAGTTATACTGATGCTGGAAATTGCATACAACAGAAACAGTGGTGACAAATGATCTTCCTGTTTGAAACCAGTAATGAGAATGGAAATATAAATTGTTTGCTCAAAGTGATAACCAGATAGAAAAATAAAACAATGTAAGAATAACGTACTATATCAGCTTGTATTTTTACATCACTCTGCCTTTATGTCATGTAGTTACTCGAATGCTTTATGCAGTTCCAAGTACGCAAACCTTTGTTTATGTTATAAGTCATCTGGTTCTTTGTGAATAACCACAAAAAGGCCTTCATAAAAATCCCAATGGGCTTTTTCAGGATTGGACAGTAGAATCTCCTTAGACAGCGTGTTATTTCAAAACAAGCATCATTGTTGTCTCACTTCCTTTCCTCAATGTTTGATACGCTTTTATTTCCTTTTTCTTTGGCAAAGATAAAGGAAATAAGGATGTGCGCGGTGGAGGAGCGCGGGGGGTTCTTACTGACACTCTAGTTTAAAAAAATCAAAACAATACATGAATTATGTCTAAAACTAAAACATAAAGGATGACATAAAGCTGAAGAAAAGAAAGAAGATGACATTTAACAAAATGGTAAAAAAAAAAAATCACGTTTTTTTTCAATAAATATTTTCGTAACTCAACCCTTAGTGGTTCTGCTGTTGATGCAGCAAAACAGGAACCCCCTGCAGCCTCTGACTACACCTTGGAATTGAACCAACATTAAGTGGAAATTAAATTGAATTATCAGCTTCAACCTGACTATCATTCATCATACAGAAGTGCTCCATTGGTTGCTGGGTTTCGCCGCCCCCTGTTATTTTCTACACCTAACAACTGTTTGGGCATTTGTTCCAGCTGCGGTCTCTTTGATTCCTCCTGCTGTTCACTAACCCCCTAGGCAACTAGCCCTTCCCAACACCTTCAAATCCCCAGCCTCATGCAGTGTTCCTTGGGGCCCTGCAATCAGGGACTGAGAATCCCCAGAGGTCCAAGTGAGGGGGAGTCAAGAGTTCAGAAGTGAAAATGGGATGAAAAGATCAAAGAAGGAGCAGGAGCGTCACTCTGTGCCGAAATGTCAGGAGTGAGATTAAAAAAAAAAATCCAGCAAGCTGGAATTATTGCTTACACAGATACATGGATACATGACATCGTCGTGTTCACTCTGTAAGCACAGCTGTTCTAGGTCTCCGGCACCAACTGGTTCAAAATCTCAACACTCACAAGGACCACAACTCTGCTGTGTTTTCCAAACAGCCAACGAAGACAATGCCGTGTTTGTATCTATTTTCTTTGTGTTTTAATCCTGGTAGATTTGAGTAAGACCTTGGTAGCAATCCTATTCACAGTTAAACAAAGAAAAGTGAACAACAGCAGCCATTATGCATCGTCTCCTTCAGTTTCTTTGTCTCCAGCTTTAGTCTAGGATATTTTTTTAAGAGTAAACACAATCATTTTTGGTCTGAACATTTCTAAAAGAAAGCAACTGGACAGTTTTCTAAGCTTCAACATTTCCATTCAGGTGAGTTTTAAATGACATGTTTCATGTTACCTCTTAAATTAGCAAACGTTTTTTATTAACAGTTTTCAAACCAAAGCAATTCAACCTATTAAGATGAAAATGTTCTCTTTATACATAATGATTACTGGAAGATGTAACACTAAAATATTCTTTTCTATATTTTTCCTGTTTTATTCTTTACAAAGTTTGAGAAAAAACAGGTACGTATCTAACACTGGCTTACTACAGTTAGCTTGTGTGATTGTTATATACTTTGTATTTTCACTTTTAATGTGTCAGTTTGAGTTTATGCAGCTGAAATTTTTAGTTACCTGTGATGAGATGTATAATAAGCCCTTTGGGTTTTCTCATCTCACCTGCACATTTTGTTTATTTCCTTGTGGATCTTTTGTAAATAATTGAGGGTTATATCAACCAAATAAAGAACTAATCACAGGAACTAACCCAAATCAGGCCCACTTTATAATCTCCTCTGCACTAAGCTGAACAATTGACCTAATACACGTACGCAAGTGTCATTCTCCTGGCAGGGTTTGCATGTAGCAGCTCGATAATGAAAATCAATTCCATGAAGCTCTCAACACTGTCCTTGAGACAATCTGAAGGTCACAGGACGTTTGGTGGGTTGCAGATAACGATTTTGCAAAAAGTTAGTGACCTCTGTGGATTTTGCCCCTCAGCATCTGCTGACTCCACTTTGTTCCCAATTACTTCAGCTTTGTTACGAAACCAATAACAGCTGACTGTGGAATATTTGGTTGTGAGGACATTCCCAGCTGGATTTCTTGCACAGGTGGTAGCCTAATGTATGTGGTAACTTTCTGGGATTCATTAAGCGGGTGATAGTGACCCAGTCTTTCACAAATATTTGTCGGAGCGTCTAGATTTCGTTCACCTGTGAGTGTCTGAAATAGATCATTTACATGGTGGTGAGTTATCACTTTCAGAGATTTAAGTTGGCATCTTAAATCTTGACTATGGACTGGCACTGGCTGAAAATGTTTGGTAAAAATGAGCAGTGAACATTTCTGCGTACTGACAAATTTCAGACCGAAATAAATGAACAAACAACATCTGACAAAGAACTCTTCTGAAATTCATCTTTCTATCCAGCATGCAACATCCACTCCAAGCCCCATGCCAGGTTGCTCACTGTTTGGTGACCTATTCGTTGCCCTGCAACCCAGGTCCTTACTCCCTGGCAGCGGTGTTTCAATCAATAGCACACGGCAGGTCCGGCAGACTAGCTCAGCAGGTGGAGGCTCTCTATGTGGATGTGGAAAAGCAAGCGAACAGCAGGATATCCTTTGTGTCATTTCAAATTTACCTGAGGGTTTTTAAAGTGGACCGCTGTTGAGGCCGCTGTGTTATTTGCTACCCTTCATGTTCCAGTCCTGAATCGTTGTTGTGAGAAATGCCAGTGGTTTGTGAAGTGACAGCAGGATATATGTGTTCCTACAGAGCATTTCTGCTCCAATATAACCCCTCTGATCAGAGCCTGTCTGGGTCCCGCTCCTTTCACGAGAAAGGCTTAAATAAATGCTGGGTGGAACTGAAAAGCACATTTCATAGAAATCCCTTCTTCCAAGGTGTGACTGAGGTATGCGCTTTACAACTTGCTGTGTCTTGTTTGTAATACCATGAAAACCCTCTCTCTGTTTTGTTGTTGAAACATTTTCGGGCTTTACGGGCCTGGATCATAATCCAAGAAACTATAGTTCCCGCCACATTATTCTGCGTTTACGTTTAGATGTGCATGGCAGTGCAGTCAGAGATTAAAGTCCCAACATCAGCAGAAAATCACCTTCAACTTTATATGTGAAGAACGGCACCGAAATTACATTTGGGAGCTTCAAAAAGGAATAGGCGCAGCAGGGGGGATAATTAGGTGTCTGAGTCATTTAACGGTTTCGGGTCAGGAGCTCTTATGCATCACATTTGGAGAAAGACAAGAAAGCTGAAGCCTACATAGGGGTTACAGAACAACCTGTTAAATGTGCAGGTGCTAAATGTATTTGTGATATTTAAAAGGCTGAAAGTGCATGCTTCCTATTCTTGTGTTAAGAAAAAGACAACTGCTAACAGACTGGAGGGCAGAAACAGCAGACAGTGGGTATTAGCAAGGAAACAAGGCAAAGCAAGTTTACATATCTCTGAAGTTTAAAGTGACTTCCAGAAAAATAAAAAAAACAGATTAGATGCAAGGAAGGGCTGCACAGTGGCGTAGTTGGTAGAGCTGTTGCCTTGCAACAAGAAGGTTCTGGGTTCAATTCCCGGCTCCAGCCTTTCTGCATGGAGCTTGCATGTTCTCCCTGTGCATGCGTGGGGGTTCTCCGGTTTCCTCCCACAGTCCAAAAACATGACTGTCAGGTTGATTGGTCTGTCTAAATTGGCCCTAGGTGTGAGTGTGTGTGTGCTTGGTTGTTTGTCCTGTGTGTCTCTGTGTTGCCCTGCGACAGACTGGTGACCTGTCCAGGGCGACCCCCGCCTCTCGCCCGGAACGCTAGCTGGAGATGGGCACCAGCAACTCCCGACCCCGCCAAGGGACAAGGGTGCAAGAAAATGGATGGATGGATAGATGCAAGGAAAAAAGAACATTAAAATAGAATTATCAACATTTTCTGGTGGAGTGACTTAAAGGGTGGTTAAGATGCATCATACCTCACAGTCAACTTTGAAATATATTACAAAAACAGGCATCTAGTGCTGTGACTTGTGATATAATCCCTTTTTTGGGGGAATTTGCAGGGTTGACAACAATAAAGGCAAAGTTTTAATAATATAGCCGACTTATGAAAACACTGTGCTCTAGTTTTATTTTATCATGATTTGTCAGGAAATCTTTCATTTTCACAATGTTTTTATTTGATTTGGTAAAAGACTTCAAGTTTCTGAGTCACCTTGCTTTCTGGTCTGCACTGTGGCTTCTAGCCTCATTGGTTCTATAGTTAAAAACAACGACTTCTGTCTTTTCTGAAATTGGCTGAGGGAAATCTTAAATGAATCACACTTTTGATCATATTACAGCTATTGAGGATAGATTACATTTTTATACTGATTTAAAATCACATTACCCCTTCCTTGAAGAAAATGAATGGCCTCTTTTTTCCTGTTTTCAGCAGTAAAAGAGGCAAATTGAGCTCCATCATTTAGCTCTGTACAGTAACGTAAAACTGGCAGCAGGCCAGCAGATCAATCTGGTGATTGACTTGTGCTACATGGTGACACAACACAGCCTTCAATTGGTTGGATTTATAAATTTGCATATTTGATACACAAAGCGGAAAAATGCACCCAATTATGAAACTGACAGCCATGTGAGAATACATATTTTAAATTACTTGTTTGGCTAAAGTAAATACTTCCGCATGGAATTTGTTTGTTTTTGGAAAACCATAAATATATATGTATTTAATTAAAATCCAAAAATTACTCTGTGGGTGTGCATTTGTGGTGGGATGGGTTTGAAATTGTAACTCAGTCTTCAAAGATCCTGGTGAAAATCAATGCTAAACCTGTGTTGCACATTAATGCGTTCAAATGAGTGTTCCTCTTCAGAGAAGTGCTGATTGTATTTTACATGACAAACTTGAACTGATTGCAGATTGCAGCTCTGTCTGCAGCTGTTGGTCAGCGCCTTGGTTAGAATTTAACAAAAGCTTTAAAAAACCAAACCTTTCAGGTATAACTGGTGGCTATTTGAATCCTACAGATTGTGGAACGTTGTTTCTACGCCGTGGTTTTGTTGTTACTTTGCTGAACCTGCTGCAGGCAGAAATGAAGACCAGATGGTCTTGCAGGTGGAGTAGAGAGGGACAGAGGAATGGCTACATTCATTCTGTCACTTATAACAATCATCTCCATTCACCTTGTGGGTATCTATGACCAAAATAACGAAAGAAATGTATTCCTGAGAGAGAATTTTGTCAGCTGACAGGTTTGGATTTTTGTGAAAGAGGAACGGTGACTTTAGAATCGTTTGAAAGTTATTTCAGGGGGACATTGATGTTGTAACTCATAATACTTTCTAGTTTTCAAAAACTTGTTGAAGATGCTTATGGCTGTGTTGAATCCATTTCCTGTAGCAGTCCGTATTAGAGTGCATCTGACGAAGCCTCTAACTGAAGACTATGTTGTTGGATGAAAATCTCATGAAGAAGATGTTCAGGGTTTTTCTTGATTTCATGGAGAATTCTTCTTTTTGTTCCAAAAAAAACAGTGTCAGAGTTAGATTTCAGTCAAGATTCCAGACTAATTTTGCTTTCTGACAACAAAAGCAAAAAAACATGTTAATCGGAACAGCTTTATTGGAATTTCATCAAATTAAAAAGACAATAAACGAGAACAAAGATAATTAAAAAGATGTAATTAAGAAGGCAAAAGCAAGGGTACAAACACAACTCAACAATATCTATTCTAACACTTAAATCACACTGATGTTATTTAATTAAACAGTAACAAAAGAAGCTTCATGCAGATGTTTAAACTGACTAAGGGGTCTTAAATATTCCACTTTCCCATAATTGGCTTTTTATTGTTGTAGGTTACATAAGACTCAGTGTTGTACATCTTAAAACTTTAGGAAAAAACGTGCAGCTGTGAGCTCCTTTCGAACAGCTGCCTTGCTTTTTGAAGATGAACTGATGTCAACCATCAGTGAGACAATTAGACTGCCAGAACGCAGCAAAACACTTGCACAATCATTTGTCTCCATTTGTCATGTAATTATGACGAGGTAGTTAACAAGACAATTGCTCTTAAAAATGTTTGAAAGACAAGTTCTGGAGTGGGGGTTGGCGCAGCTACATCGCCATAAATGTGACTTCCAGTTGAAGTTCTCTGACAATCAAAAGAAAGAAACAGTAAAAAAATAAAAATAAAAAATATGTTGAATTTTTCAGAATTGACATTTGCAGATAAAAATACAGGAAACAATACACTGAGCCAGCAGCAAAGTCTCTACAAGCTGTGACTGTGAGGCTTCTGCAACAGCAGAATCATCCAAAACACAACAAATTCCAATATGAACTATTTCAAAAGGTGCAAGTTACGAGTTTTGAAATAAAGTCAATTTCTTAAAAAACAGAATCTAGGTTTTAGCTTTTAGCTGCATGGTGCATCATTTTACTGAACTGAAAGGTTTCTTCAAAAGCAATATGAGTGTTTTAAGATAACTACCAAAGAATGGTTAGAATAACAAAGTTTGTTTAATCATAACCAGTTTATGAATTTATAGCCAGCTAGGATTTCTCAGTGGCTTATCTGCTTTAACTGCTCATGTTCTCCTCATATCCTCTTTGAATGTTTAGAGAAAATGCACAACATTGCAACTGCACATCATTCTCTCTAAAATCTCCCTACAGGAGTTAATCTAATCCTGCACAGATATGCACAGATCTTAATATTGAATATGTCTCTGTCAGTCTCATGATGCTGGTCCACAAAGGCACTGGCTGTTTTTAGATGATGTGCAATGATAGCAGGGGAGTGTGAGGCAGAGCTGAGCGTTGTAATCACAGAAAGGTGGACTGGTTGCTATGGCGCTCCGCCGTTGCACAATGACACTTACAAGAGCTTATTGAATTATGCAAAGGAGGGGATGCTGTCAACGCATGGAGGATTACTCACATGTTCAGCGTCCTGTCAAATTACCGAAATGTTTCAACTAGAAATTGTAATGTATTTTATTGTGATTCTTTGATTAATTATTGTGAAGGGAGAAAGGAACATAGTTTTTATTTAATCTTAAAAGTGTGGTGTATGTTTGTGTTCAACCAAAACCAACTTTCCACAAATACATCATCAATTCTTCTGGCATTTGTATTCCATCTAACGGACATTTTGGTCCATTTCATTTTTCTAAAAAGGAAAATCTTTTACCTTTTCACCATCATACCATCATCATCATCATACCTTATAGATGTGCTTTGATCTGAGCATAGCTCCAGCTGCATGTTTAGAAAGTAATTTTCACTCGATTCTGAATATGTTGGTTCAGATTCATATCATTATGACTGTATATCATTTACTCCTATAAAGTTGCTTGACATTTCTTCATAAAGAAAAAAGATTTATTTATTTTTTCCCATTTCCACTAAAAAAGTAGCAGCTTGTGGTTGGCAGTGAGCCTGTAGGAGGCAAAGAAAACATGGAAGAAGGATCTCTATTTAGATGATGCATGTACATGCATGAACATGTACTACCCTGAACACACCATTACCATGTGATGGTGCGTTTGTTGAAGAATGACAATGTTATATGCCACAAAATATTTAATTCCAAAGCAACTTGTAAAATTCTGAATCTGTTTCACATTTGTACTCTACTTTACTTCAAACATATAAAAGTTTGTGCCGTGTTGTGCATGATACACGTACGTGTATAGTTGGTGACATCAGTAAATAGGTGCTCTGGATAAAGATATGATTCTTCTGTGACTGGAAATAAAATAAAATAAAAATTGAAAATGCATATAATCAAGATGCAGTTCCTGCTGAAAAACACCCAATATGATAAAAAAAAGCCTACAAATATGTTTAAATGAATGTATTTACTAAGAAACAAAGTCATCCCATGCTTCTGACAGCTGCACACATATTTGCATGGAATAAGAATATTCAAACACGCACATAAACAAGTGAGTCGGGAACAGCAACCATCTAAAACACACAGCAGCTCACTTCCAGCACGGGATAGCATGTGCTGATAACAAGCTGCGCCAAGCCAGCGCCAAACATCTGACTGTGGAGCCGCAGCCTTCACAAGCATCCTGCTGTCTCTGGTCACGAAATAACACAAACAGTCATTCAGGCATGTGCTGCTAAACAAGAAGAAGAAGAAGAAGAAAAGGTATTTGGTGAGACGGCAAACATGTGCACACACATAAGTAAAAATTCCTGACAGATCCGACACTCTGACTGTGCTTCTCATTCTGCTGATGCCTGCATGCGCATAACACTGTCATGCTTTGCCACACACACAAGTCGCCTCTTTGCCAAAACAGCAATTACCGACTCTGTGCTGTGAGATAGCAGCCGCTGGCCTCCGAACAGCCGGCTGTTATTACTTATGTAAATATCGCATGGCAGTGTCTCTATCCAATTTGAAAAGGAATGACAGTGCATCTATGTGTGTGTTTAGGTAAAGCACTGAGCTTTACCTGCATGGTGGTAAGAGCAGAGTGTGTGTTGTCTGTCTGCGGTGCTGTGTGTGCTGTTGTGACGGCAGGGTATTTTAAGTCATTTCACTCAGGAGGAACCGGGGAAAACCAGATGCACACACAACTGTTGCTCTGAAACAAGAAAGTCCATTTATTCAGAGACAACGTCGCTCCATTGTCTTTTCATGTGGGAAAGGAAAACAGGGAAATAAGGTGAAGAAATTAAATTACACATACTTAATAATTAAATTATGTCATCCCTTACTGTTATTTATTCAAAAAGTAAACTAGAAGGATATTGTAGCAATTTTAGAATTGAATTGAAGATGTCATGAAGCAAAATCTGTCTTAGTAAATACAGAAGAGCTAATGAGATGGTTGAAGTCTGCCAGTCAGAGTACAAAGCTAAAATCAGGCGGTAATAACAATACTTGACCTTGTTATCAGTGATCTTCAGGCTGCCTTTACAGGAGACCAAGTGTGTTTCTGGCTTGGGAGTTAATACTAAGAGGATGTTTTATGTCAGCAAAATACTACTGCGTTATCCCAAGCATCAAATATGGCTTCCCTGTTTGAAAAATGAGCAAAAACTCATAAACTGCCGTGTTTCTTACTTCCTTTGGAAACTAACTGTGCTACACTTGCAATGCTGGTTGCAAAGGGCAAATAGTGGAGATTCAGTTCCACATGTGCATTTTTGTTTCTGGCCATCTCTAAAACAGTTAATACCTACAGATAACAAAATGTTAGCAATCCTGCTCATGACAAAATATTTCATTCTTTGCTGCCACCATTATATTTGCTTTCTATCATTTAAGGTCTTTCACATCAATTCAAAAACAGATTTGTTCTCCATCTACATTTGTGGCCTTAGATGTGTACAATCCACCAGACAGGCATGCAGGCCACTTCTTCAAACATGTTTTGACATAATGGGTCTCTCAGGAGCTCAGTGAATTCCACCATGATACCACGACTCAGTGCCATCTCTGCAAAGAAATGTAAAATAGGCTAACAGTGTTTTGTGGCTAAGTCTGTTTACTCCACCCTCCATGATGGTATAATTAGTTTATGTGACAAACGTGGATCATCTTTTTTACTAACTGCAATGTACTAATGTCACCAGCTAGGATTTAATGGAAAGTGACAGAAGTTGACAGTTCTGACGGCCATGCTAATCCAAAAGAGAAGCTGAAGGTTAAAGCACAGAGATCTCCTTCAGGACGACTGCACTGTAAAAATGCCAGAGTTGAATTAACACTCAAAAGTGTCTATATGTGTCCAAGTCAGCTGGTGTTAAATTCAACACTACAAAGTGTCACATTAACATTAGAACAGTGTTAGTTTTAAAATATATTAAAAGTAACACCAGTGTAGTGTTGATCACAAAATATAATGTGGTGTTATTAACCCCTTGTGGGGTAAATAATTGACCCACAAGGTGCCGATATCAATCAAATTCAGTGGAAAATATTCAAAACAATAAACAGAAATGAAAAGTTTAACTTTTCTTAAACCCATTTCAGTGTATAGACCAAAGTTCATTTAACAAAAAAATGGGCGTCAATCTTTTGACACTTTCAAGGTGTTACTTTAACACCAGCTGACTTGGACACATATAGACACTTTGGGTGTTAATTCAACACCGGCATTTTTACTGTG
>CAEGAF010122946.1:0-21640 GCA_903067075.1 Micropoecilia bifurca | reverse complement strand
TAGATAGATAGATAGATAGATAGATAGATAGATAGATAGATAGATAGATAGATAGATAGATAGATAGATAGATAGATGTGATTCTGGAGTTAGGAAAATTGCCTAATTAAATATTGTTCTTATAAGTTTATGTAAGTCTAATGTCAAATGAAAATAAAAGTTTTTTTGTCTTCGTTCCCATGTCATCATATTCTATGTGACTGCGTGCTATGTTGTTGTATTGCGTGGTGAGCTCTTTGATGTTGAGCACGTGAACAGACGGAGGCCCTCGAGGCCCACTCATTCGTCCTGCACACGTTCAGCAGATTAAGACTAATTAGCTGCTAGCATACTTCATAAAAATGACCTTTTGCTGCAGGCTGGGGTCGTTATTGTGACATTTCTTTTAGGCTGTCTGTCCACATCATGGCTTTTTCCCTGGTGAGTCAAAAAAAAAACGAAACCGAAGCGGCTTTGAACGAAGGCCACGTTGAAGTTGACTTTTTGTGCGCCATGTCAACCTGTGGCGGGTCTTCTAGTGGAACCAAGCACGACTTCTGAATAGAAACTTAATTTTTTTTCAAACTGAAACACAACTATAGCATTTGGTACAGATTCGGGGCTAATTTCCCCCCATGTTCCTCCTTCTTTTTGCTGCTTCTTCACACAGAGAAACGATTCCCGCAGGCCTGAGAACCCGGACACCGACTCCCCGGCTCTGTCCACCTGCAGCAACGCAGACATCTTCCGCAGGATGAACACCATGCTGGGCAACGCTCTGGACTTCACCGGGGTCTGCACCACACCCAACAGCACCAAGCACAAACCGGACCTGCTCTGTGGTAAAGACACGCTTCACTCAAAAAGTGTTTCTGTGTGTATGGCTTTTTACGCGTTTGTGCAAAAACAACCCGGAAATGAGGCATTGCACTCGAGTAGAAATGGGAAATCGACTAGAGCTTGGAGTTCGCCGATTTTCTGTTGACAGGCTTTTATTGGTGATTAGCAAAACAAAACTATTATCCCCTATTCAATAAGAGTTCAAACTGAAACCCTCCTCCTTCATTTTGCTTTATAAATGACAAATTAGGATACCACAAATGTTTTTAGGTCTTAATATCAAATAGTGCATTTTTAATGTGCAATGTTTAAATGGCATTTAAAACACTAGTTGTATTAAGTTCCAGCTCGTGCAACTGAATATTAATAATGACGGACTTCTGCAACTAACTTCAAGTTAGCCAAGCTACTGTAAATACAGGAGGTCAAATAAATGCTAATTGCTTTTAAGTTTATTTATGTTGAATGAAATTGAAAATTTTTGTGGTTTCACACCATAAAAAAATCTACTAAAAGAAATCCAAGTGTCTCAACTCAAACATAATATCAATATTTCTTAATTTCCCAATCTGTCATTTGTGCCATTTTGTTGCATAACTCTAAAATCACTAGAAAGGCAGTGTAGCTTTTGTACTGTTTTTAAAATGCGACTTTACTGAACGCTCTCAAATCTGAAATTCTACTTTATTTCATGGTGGGTTAATTTCGTCCACAGTTTAACCTGATATGGAGGCAAAATAAAATGTACATCTGTATGACGTAAAGCAGAGTTCATTGTATTTACACATAGCAGTTTAAAGTGTAAAGGGGAATAATGCAATCCAACAAAATGCATGAATTTTAGAAACAAAACAGATGTAGGAAGCCTGGATTGGTATTGGATTTTTTTTTGTAGAGGTAATGAATAAAGAAACTATGAAAGTTGGTGTAAATTGCTAAATTGAAACATTTAAGTTTTGGGTTCAGCGAATGCTGATGGAGTTTCACTTGGACATTTAAGCATAGAAACTTGTTCACCTCATCATTCAGTTGCCAAGAGCTGATTCATGCTGAATCACTGATCTGCAGCAATGCAGCAGTCTTAGCCCTGGGAGTAATATTTTTGCCAAGCAATAAGCTCACTGTAGCATCTTGCTAATTTTGCATCTACACTTGATGTATTGTTACTCTTTTATTTATTTCCTTTTTTTTTATGATGAAGCTCAAAAGGTCAAATGTTGCAACTTTCAGTGTTTTATTTTTTTTATTTTTTATTTTATTTTTTTTGTAAAAAGTACATTTGATCCTGGTGCAAAACTGAGAGCACAACTTGTGCCTTTGGCTCGGAGCCCGAGCCTCGGAGAGCTCGGCGTTGCTGAATCAGGGGGAGTAAACGGGTAGCTGGAAGCCTTCCAGGAGAGGAGGAGAGAGGAGAGGGGAGGGGTGGGAGTTCGCAGCGCATGTCTGCACAGACCTCATCTGATCAGTCAGCTGCTTTTGATGCAACAAGCCTTTTGCAAATGTGCTTCTGTTTAGTTTTTTTTAATGGAAAATTCACAAAATAGTTTGTTTGTATAATAAAATCCCTGTGCATCTCAGAATGCGAGGTACTTTTGAGCTAAAAGTTTGCTGAGTCATTCCCTCCCTCCCTCCCTCCCTCCCCTTCTGCCTCTCTCAGGAAATCAGACTAGACCAAGTAAGCAGCGGCAGGACCGGTGGCAGCTGTCGCCCTCCTCACTCTGGGGGGGGGGCGGAAAGGGTGGGGGAGGACTTCCATCTACAAACCGATAGCTTCGACTGGAATTTTGTCATTACATGGTTAAAGCAGGGGCGGCAAAGGAGGGCGAAGCTGATGTCATTAGAAGGGGTGTGCGAGTGCATCAGCAGCCATGTCACATGCTGCTAGGTGGGTCAGTGATGCGGACAGAGATGCATGGCAGTCGCACCAGGCACAGAGGCAGCAGGTTAGCTCCGCCGTCAGCCAGGGTAGGGGGAGACGTGACGACAATGACGATGAGGGAAGTTTTATTGTTTTGTCACTTTCTCTTCACAGGGGAAAAAGACGGACCTCGCTCTGTCCTCTTCTGCTGTTTTCATTATTTTTATTTTTTTTGCTAACTCTTCTCTCTCCATCTGTCTCTTCTCTGTTTTTGCTAACTGGCTGTAAAGAATCGGAGCTGGCTGCTGTGGGTGGCAGGAGGATGCTTTTCCCCAACTGCGGCAGCATACCCAACTCCCAGGACATCCCTTTACCCCGGGGCCTGTCTGATGTCACGGACCTGGGCCTCGGGCTCCAGTCACTCCGTCTGTCCGGCTGGGACAGACCCTGGAGCAGCCAGGAGGCCGACTTGCATTCTCCCTCTTCCCAGGTTCAGAGCAGCTCTTCCTCCAGTAAGTGGCAAAGCGGAGCGTATCCAGGATTACAGCCAGAGTCTCCAGTGTTGACTCTGTCTGTTTTCATTTTTCAACATTCAGGTTGTTTGCTGTACATTTAATACTTGTGATAGTTCTGTGTGGGAGCAAGCTGTGGCATTGCTAAGGATGATGTGGCAGTTTTGCTTTGCTGCGTCTGTAGCAAGCAAACGGGCTACAAAAACACGCTTTCGTTTTGATAACCTCACTAATGTTGCTACAGTCGGCTGTTAAATGTTGGCCAAGTTTAAATTTTTTTTTTCTGTGATTAGAAGACCTGTACAATGCTGGGGAGAAACTGAGTGTCCATAATTTGTTGTGGCACCTTTTTTCTCCCCTCCATAGCCTTATTATTGATCATCCCCATTCAAACCTACTTGACCCTGTTTATAGGTGCCTAATCAGGGCCTGCAGCAATGATTGAAACTCGGTCACTATTACAGCAAACCGTGTTACAGGAAAGAAGTCTGTGAACTGGCCTGCTGCTGGGATGGAAAAGTTTAGAATTTTTTGCTTCTGGATTTCAGATCTCAAAAATATTTATAGATGCTTAATCATGCTCTGAGTAGGACTGGGAATATGGCTTTAAAATAAAAACTTTAATTTTGTTAAAATTTCTTCTTGCACCAAATTTGATTTGCCTCACTTTTTTTACTTAAACTACAAATGACTGTCTTATGTGAGTTGACTTGAATTCAAAGTGAAAATAAATAGGAACTTTAAAACTTGTCAAACAGATGGTAGTTCTTTAGTGGGTAAATATCACTCCGGAAAACAAAGTGGTAAATTGGTGAAAAAAGCTTTTAATTTTTTATTTTTTCCCCCCTAAAACAGAATTAGATTAATTGTTAAAAATCAGCTTGCTGCCCAGCTGTAGGTAGAAGCAGCTGGCTTATGATACTTTGTAGGCACATTGGTGCTGCCTCTGTTTTACTGCAGGCTTTCTGTTCTTCTAAATCAGCATTGAACTGTGAATTCAGCACATCTGCATTTCTTTTCTTTATTCAGTTGCAAAATGCAGGAAAGAAAGATGCATCTTTTAGAAACTTTATGCAGCCCACTTGCTGACTAATCAATACAGCTCTGTAGAGTCAGCACGCTCGTCCCGTTTTCTTCAGCTTGTGCTGCTTTAACACCCCGAATGTCTCGTCCACCAGTGCTGGGCATGCTGAATAACCCTTTCAGTAGCATCCTGGGGAAGCCGCCGGGCTATCTGCCCCATGAGTCCATGAACGTGACCGCCGACTTCCTGGAGAAGTTCCCTGGCATGGCGCGGATGGCGAACCGGCTGGACTCCAGCTCCTTCCTGGACTCCCGCTCCAGCAGCCCTGAAGACTCTGAGACCAGTGGGTTCAGCTCCGGATCAGATCACCTCTGCGACATGCTGGTAAGGCACATTGTTTCTCTTTACTCAAACTATTGTTTCCACTTTGAGTTGTTTCGTTTTCCACCCTAGAATGGAGCTGGGTTTTTCTGAAATGCATGTTCATGAAGGATTTGGCTTAACAAATATTAGCTGATGCTGATGAGATTTGTCTGAATGTTGCTGGCAAATTGTTCTGTTGCTTCATATTTTAAAAGAACTCATCCGCCAGCGTGGACCTAATTTTACTTGGTTTTTGCGTCGGAGTACATTAGTATTTTCTTCCACTTTGTGCTCAGCAGAGCGGTTGTCCTTCCTCATTGAAGAGCAGAGGTTTGACTTGAGTCTTTGACATATTGGGAGAATAAATGCAGACCAAGCACAGGAGGAATTGCTCTGATTGCACACAGGGGACCTCTTCATCAGAGCTTCTTTAAAAAAAAAAAAACACTTGGCAGCAATTTGACATTTGCAGAGTAATCAAAGTTCACTACAAGTGATTTTTTTTTTCTTAAAATTGCCACATCTATTGGCTTTATGAGCTTTTATTTACCTGAACAATTTACTTGTTAGACTCTAGAGATTTGTTGTTGATCTCTGGATCAGTAAAGTTAATGCAATACTTCACCTCACAGCTTTCAGGCTTAAACTGTCCAATACTTGATGTTTTTTTCTGGCTTTGGTAACAGGATCAAACTTGAAAAATAATTAAGTGCATGATTGAAGTTCTTCAAATATTCCTGAAGCCTCCACATTCAGGCTTTTATAGACTAAGGGTGATTGAGCAAAGAGTCCGATTATTTTTGTCTTTTGTTTCAGGCTTTAATCAGGGTGACTGTACAAGTGAGGGGGCCTTTGACTTAAAATGGATATCTGCATTTTTTCACAGCATGTTTTGCTTTTGCGTTTTAACAATGTAAATGTCACATTTTGCACATTTACAGCCTGGTTTAAGCACCTGATATTGTTCTGTTTAACCAGAACCTTCCAGATGGCATCATAGTAAAAATAATCTAACTGATACTTAGGGCTGTAGTGATACAATAATCTCGTGATATGATTCACGATATTCTGCTCACAATATATGATGTATATTGTGATATTCAGCAAACACAACAATTCAATAGACTTTTGTGATTTTTCTGAAAGATTTTAGAGGGACGGAGTGATTTTTGGTGGCATTTTGTGACTTAGAGTTGGACTGAATTAATTTAACTGAAAACTAACTACACCAACTACACAATACCTGGCTCTGATTGGACATGGACACAAGACTTAAAACTGGACAAAATGAATCAAAGAAGTGGTGAGAAAACATGTTTCTTTTAATTGAAACAGTACAAACTGTAGCTTGCATGCATTTGTAAAGTAAATAAAGTGCACCAAGTACTTGCTCTGAATAGTTTGATAATAGTTTGATACCTTTTTAACCTTGACACTTAACATCTGAAGGAATGTTAAGTGAGCAAGGTGACGGTAGGATGTTACGATGCTTGTTGATGAAAATTGATTTTTTTTTTTTTCTAGTAAAGAAAATATTGATATCGCATAATCGATATTGCACAGCCCTACTGATACTCCGCTCCATCTCTACCGGAAATAATCTCTCCACGTCTTCCTCTTCAGTCTAATTTGCGGATCTCCCCTCCACTGCCTTACGTGACGTCCAACATGCAGAAGGACCTGCTGCGGCTGGGCTCGCGTCTGGACCCCCAGGACACGAGCTCCCCTCTGACCCCTCCGCCCAGCGCCAGCCCCGCCTCCTCCACCATCTCCCGCCGCTGGCGCTCCGGCTCCCCGTGGCCCGGCTCGGACGTGTTCGACCAATCGGACGACGCGTTCAGCATCGAGAGGGAAGCCCGTCTGCACAGGCAGGCTGCAGGTACGCTGCTCGTTTGTCTCAAAGCTCTACTAAAGATTGGACCAGACTCTTTTCTTTTTTTTTTTTTTCTCTTTTGCATGTATTAGCTGTGAATGAGGCCACATTCACTTGGAGCGGTCAGCTGCCTCCCAGAAACAACAAGGATCCCATTTACTCCTGCAAGGTCTTTCTTGGTGGCGTGCCCTGGGACATCACCGAAGGTTCGTCTCAACATGAACTAGTAACATTTTGTATTTGCAAAATGGAAAATTTCTGTTCAGCTCCTTCAGTGGGATAGATCTCAGAGGAAATATTTGGACCAGCTCGACAGAAATACAGATGAAATAAAATGTAATGTGAAATGTTAGAAATTCAGCTAACATGTTTCGATATGGAGATTAAACCTGAAGTAATTAAATATAATATTAAATTCCATGGTTCTTATGAGAGCTTGGAGTCCTTGAAAAATGCTTAGATGTTTTCAAGGTTTGGAAAGTGCTTGATTTCTTTAATACCTAAATGATTTAAACTGCACAATTTTGTAACAAAGTACAATTTAATGTTTGAATTATTTACATTTGCAACCAGATATTTTTACATGCCTACTAAACAAATCTGTGCTCTTGGCAAGACGATGTATTTTAGGAAATGGAAATAATTTTGATGTTTCTAACTGATGTAAAACGAGATAAATTTGGTCTAAGTTCAGACGGTGAGGTAAAGTCTTGAGTAAAACATCTAGTTTCAATTGTGAATTTGTACACAAATTCACAATTCCTGCATTTAGTTTGAGCAGGAAGGTCATTTTTCTTGGTGTATTTACATTGTTTTAGTGTAATGAATATTTAACTCGCAGAACCAATAGTGTGATTAAAATAGAGGTTCTTGTATTTGAAAAACAATTAGTGTTTTGTTCTCAGACCAGTCAGACATTAGCATGTCCCTGCAGTAATAGCAATGGAAAACATTTAATAGTAAACTGAAACTGTCTTTCTTGAGTAATATTCATTTTTATTTCCAAAGTGTTCGAACCCTGATATTCAACCAGATTAAAACATGGCTTCTCTATTGCTGCTTGTGTCCAGCTGGCCTGATCAACACCTTCAGTGGGTATGGCCCTCTGACTGTGGAGTGGCCAGGTAAGGATGGAAAACATCCCCGCTGCCCTCCTAAAGGTAATGTGGCTAAAGGTAACCGTGAGCTGGTAGGCTAATTTCCATTTTCCCTCCTGGTTTTAGGGTGGACACCTGTGGTGAGCACACTGCATGATGGGAATTTATCTGGTTACGGCACTCATGCATGGTGACTCTAGGCATAGAGATGGGCAGAATGTGGGGAGCTAATTGGTTTCTAAAACTGTATCAAAATGGAAAAACAGATGATTTTTAGCCGGTATAGTGGTAAAGATTGTGGCAATTTTTTCAACTTTAAAACCTTTAACGTTGCACATATTGTAATTTTATTTTCCGTTCACTTTTCTTTCTGGGTTTCAAGATCGTCATGTGATGCAAAGGTCTGGTTGGAGTGCAAACAACGTAGTATTAAGAATGAATATTAACAAAATACAACATGACTTAATACATGACTGCTATGACTATTGTGTAAATAGTCATATTATAACTTTCTCGTATTTCATCTAGATTCTTGCACAACTTCTTGTGACTTTAATTTTCTTAACGATGAAAATTAAAGTCACGAGACTTGGTGACACTAATATTCCAATGTAGGAAATTGATTTCAGGTTTTTTATCTGAATTTTTAGAAAAATTGGAGATTTGCATGAACTTCAGATTTTAGACATGCTTCAGTGTTTAGATAAAATATGCTAAATCATGTTCATGTATTTTGCTCTATTGATGGGAATCAAGTTTTGTACAATGGGGAAAGGAGTCTTGTGGTTGAATTTCACTAAAGATGCTGGCAAGTGTTGGCCATTATTTATTTATTTTTCAATGCCCTCAGGCTACGTTTACCTGGTGTTTGAGAACGAGAAGTCGGTGAGGGCGCTGCTCCAGGCGTGCTCCCAGGACCCCTTCCACCCAGAGGACAGTCGGGAGTATTACTTCAAGATGTCCAGCCGCAGAATGCGATGCAAAGACGTGAGTAGGAGGGACATTGCTGCAAAGCTGGATTGTGACGGGATTACATCTTACAAACCTGTGGAATCTGCTCCAGCATCAAACATTGGCTTTGTAATGTTCTGATTTCACATCGCAATCTAGTAAAACTAAACAACCGGCATCACGAGTTCCTCTGAAGAAAACCTCCATGTTTGTGCCACTTCAAACTGCATTCATTTTTTAGCTTTTAAAGCAAAGCCATGTGGATTTTAAAATACATTTTTCCTTCCTGACAGGAAACTGGAACTCTTCTCAATGCCTCTTTCTTTGGCTCAAAGTACTGTTTGTTTTGAAAGTACTCAAGTGATTTGGTTGGTTTTCTGAGCCACTTTGAAGATATTAACTGTTGAAAATGATGAGAAATCAGGAAAATAGATTTATTGCAGCAGTAACACGTCAACATTATGATGCTCCCTAAACTTCCAACAATCAGATGTTGGGTGTAAGAATCGATTGCTGTAAGGCTGAATATGTCCTGGTGTGAACACTTGAAATGTGTCCAAAAAAAGTCTATAAACATTACAAAATACACAATTTACAATGGCTAAAAACTCAAAGGCTTATTTAAAGTCAGCAATGCTTGGCCTATGCAGTTGAATTGTGAAAAGTATCAATTAGTTTCTCTGCTCTGTAACAAAAGCTGTGAGTTTCTAATTGGTGTTCTGCAGCTGTTCCATTCAGGAGTCAATTAGTCTGAGCACAACTTCAAAATATTCAAAGCTGTTTTTAAATGGCCCAAAGTCTTATTTTTAGAAACTGTGTTCAGGTGAGAACAGCTGCTTCCTGCAGTTTCCACAGATTCTGTTCAATGAGATTTAAACTAGTAAACAAAGATTCCTCATCAATTTACAGCAGATCATCTAAGCCTGTACAACATTGTTACTGATGATTAACCCACATTTTCCTCTTACATGGCAAAGGTTTTATAAAGTACTAGCACCATTGGCAAATCAACTTCTTTTTTTACTTAAGTTTTTCCAAGTGACAATGTGCCACTGGAACTTTGACTTCATCAATGAAGACATTTGACTTGAAATAATCTCTTGCTGAACAGTTAATTATAATTTAGTTATTGTCTTATTTCAAGTATCCGAAGATATTTGCACTAGAAACTAAACCAAAAATAGGTTTAGTTTCGCAGTGAAAACTTGCTGCCTTATTTTAAAATGAGTTGTAATAAACATCGCAATTAAAGATACAACCCCAGTGTTGATGAATTGACAAAGAAGTTGCGTTTCTACCAAGCTACTTAAATGAGTTTTATTTTCTTCTCGGTTTTCACTGGAATGTTTATATCCCAACTCTGTAGCTTGACCCCTGACCTGTCCTTTCCTGCTCCAGGTGCAGGTGATCCCCTGGGTGATCTCTGACAGTAACTACGTGCGCTGCCCCGCCCAGCGCCTGGACCCCAGTAAGACGGTGTTTGTCGGCGCCCTGCATGGCATGTTGAACGCCGAGGCGCTGGCCAGCATCATGAACGACCTGTTCGGGGGCGTCATGTACGCCGGCATCGACACGGACAAGCACAAGTATCCCATAGGTAACGGCAGCTGCCATCTAGAATAGAGGCTCTGAAAGGGTTTCTGGAGGATTCATGTCCAGGCCGGTGTGTACAGGCTCTGGACGCGTCACCTTCAACAACCAGCGCAGCTACCTGAAAGCCGTGTGCGCAGCTTTTGTGGAGATTAAAACGCCAAAGTTTACAAAAAAGGCAAGTCTTTTTAAAAGAATGAAATTCCTCATTTAAAAAGAGAAATTTTAGCAGTTTGGTTAATACAGTTTTAGGGTTTTAAGTTGAGTCTTCCTTCAGGTTCAGATCGATCCCTACCTGGAAGACTCCATGTGTCAAGTTTGCCTTCGTCAACCTGGGCCTTTCTTCTGCAGAGACCAGGTCAGAGGAAAATACCCAGCACAACTTTCTTCATGCATCTCCCCTAACAATGGTTTGAAGTACATGTCAAACTCGAGGCCCATTATAACTGTTTTTGTGGCTCATTAGTCGTTCCCTTAAATATTTTTATAAATCAAAACGGTATTGATCTGAAAAGATGAATACTTCAAGAAGTTCTTGTTTTAATGACTTAATACCACAACCTGCCCTTTGAACCACAGATGTCAAACTCCTTTTGATTTTTTTGCCACATGAATATTATGAACATCTTCAAAGGGATGTTCAAGATTTTTGATCTTGGGTTTTAGTAATCTAAACCTTTGTAGGGGTGGAGAGAATGTTTTAGTCCAACAAATGTCCTGTTGCTTACTGGCTTTTGTTCCAGTAAAACGACGGAAAGAAATGCAGCCATAGATCTTTGGCCACATTAAAATAGAACAAACATAACTGATCAGCTTGTTCTGAGACGGAAAAGTCCTAGTGACTTTATAAAGTGACTTCTGGTTACAGAATACCAAGTGCTTTTGCACAATAAACTTTTTTACATGTTCTCATTATGCCTGTGATGTTGATCATAATGAGTCAATTATTGAGATGATTATCAACTAATTTGGTAATCACTTAACTGATGTATGTAGACTAAAATAAAAATCCAAGTATGTTCCCAAATGCAAACTGTAAGAATTGTTTTGCCTTAATTGTTGCTCCAAGATAAAAAACAACTTTGTTCTACCAAAAACTAAATGGGCAGTTTAAGCTTCACCTGGTTCAAATTATTAAAAAAAACTCATTAAGCACCTTTTGCTGTCCAGTTATTCAGTTAATCTGATTAATTTTACAATGTTGGTCAGACAGCAAGGCCTAAGCTTGTTGCATATCAGAAGTTGTTTTTTTGTGAGATGTATCTCTGCTATAAAAACTAAAGGAATGCTGTTGTTGCATTTTAAAACAAAATGTAAAAGTATTAGAAATGCATTAAAAGATGCAAATGATTCAGATGGTATTTAAAAAGGCATAAATGGAAAAACTTTTCTTTTCTAGACTTTGGTTATTTGATCAATAACTAAAACGTAGTTCTCCTGTCCTGTGGTCCGTCTCTCCCCAGGCCTGCTTCAAGTACTACTGCCGCTCCTGCTGGCACTGGCAACACTCCATGGACATCCTGAGCAACCACCGGCCGCTCATGCGCAACCAGAAGAACCGAGATTCCAGCTAAACCCAGAGTCCAGACACTCTGAGGAGATGTGAGGAAGAGTCACCCCCTCGGCGGGGGGCAGCCGCCCGCCGAGGAGAGCACGTTGTGCCGGACGTCCCTCGGTCAGAGGAACCAAGGCATTCATTCCACCAGGCACTGGGGATATCACTGTAGGAAATGTTCACTTTTGCACTTGCTCCATTTTTGCTGTTCACAGTGGCACTATGCACAGTGACCTTGTTGGGAGTAGACAAGGGGCCCGTCACGCTTTAAAGCATTTTCTCCGACGCGCGGCCAAGATGTTAGTCAGCCTAAGGTTAAGACCTGGATGAAAATGGCTTTTTTTTTTTCCTTTTTTTTTTGGTTTTTTTTTTTCATGTATTGCATAGTGAAGAGTAATCACGCAAGTCTCATTGCCATTCATTGGCAAATGCCATACAGTGCCTTTAAATTTTTATTTTCCTCCCTCTTCCCTCCCCTCGGCCCGGTTGGCGTCTGTTTTCCTGTGCAAGCCAGCTGGTGTTTCTTACTTTTTGGGAGTTGAATGTTGGGCTTCATTTAACCAGTCGCATTTCAGACATTTTTACGCAGTTTTTTACTAATTTGTACACAAACGGTTTTAAGTCATGACATGAAAATTTTTGAACAATTCTACCAGGTGGCTGTTTAAGGGAAAACCCTCCCCTTTTATTTTTTTCCCCCCCACATACAGTTTCAAGTTTTTTTGTTTAGTTTTTTTTTAATTTGCCCTCCCAAATTTCAGCTGAATGGGCACAAAACGTTGGATGTACTACTTTAACTTGCTTTGTTGATCCAGTTATTAAATGTGAATCAGTACTACTGGATACGTCTCAACTTGTGAGCCATCACTTTTAGAACACTTGATGGATCCAGTTGAACTGGAGTGAATTTGATTTGTATAAAGTTTTTTTTCCTTTTGCACTTTTTAATTTACACGTGTGGAGAGGTGGCAGTGGTTTTTAATCACTTTTGTACATCAGTGGGGGACATGCTTTATGTTCAAACAGCTGCTTGTTTCCTGTTGAATGTAAGAACTTCCACTAAGCTGATAAACTATCTATCCAGAGCTTGAGTAGACCCCCCCCCCTCCTGATAAATGATCCTTAGCTTTCTTATTCCATTTTGCCTTCCTGTTCCAGTTGGACAAAAATGCATAAGCCGTGTGCCAAAGACGATGCGTCTTTCCTTTATCCATTAGGTTTGTCATGCTGAGCTTGTTGTCCTTTAGCCCAGCTGCTTTTTAGAGTTTTGAAAGTCTACCTCATTGTGGTCTGCCAAGTTTGCTGCTACTTAACAGTTGTGGAGTATGTTCAGATTGGGCACAATAAAGGTGTTTAAGCATTGCTGATTTGTCTGGGTTTTTAATACTTGCAGTTTTTCTTGATTTTATAAAATTGTCAGCAAATGATTTTTTTTTTTTTTTTATTTCAGGCAGTTATGCTATAATTGTCTAAAAACTAGAGCATATGTTCTAAGATGGCAACTTTACCCCATCTGACTCTGAAAAGCTTTACACAAATTCTAAAATGTCATATTTTCCATTGGAGCCTGCCTCAAATGGAAAATGACTTTTTTTATAACCTAAGACTTTGTAGTCTTTTCAGATTTTGACCTTTTTTCATGTCTATTCAATGTTTTGCAATTAGCTGTAGGTTCATGTGAAAGATTTGTGTTCATGCATTTCAACTTTGACTTGCAATATTTCTAAATTCTAGAAATTGAATGTTACAAAAGACCCAAGTTTATTAATTCAGAAGTGAAATTGCCTAAAACTGCTGATTCATTAGTCCTGTATCCAAAGTGAACCATTTAAGCAACCAGGACAACTGCAGTCTTGTCCATTTTAAGAGCTTGAGATTAAAGTCATTGGCTTAAAGAACTATCAAACCTCTGGAGTATTAGCTGTAGCTGAGTAAAAACCTGAACCAGTTTCTAGATTTAAGGAACAAGGCTGTCCAACCTCAGTGGCTCAAAGTTCAGATGAAAGTACTTTCATTTGGAAATCAAGGACCCAGAATCTGGAAGAAGAGATGAACAGCTTGAAATCCAGGAGAAGGTCATCTTCACTTGCTGAGTCATAACTTTTCATTTTAGAAGCTGCTGACTAACCTACAAAAGTCTTGTTTAAAATGGCAACTGATGCACACGGATTTTGCTTGCAGGCATTTTTAAAATAACTTTCCTAAGGATAAAACTGATCAACCAGTTCCAATTCCATCTCTTTATTCAGATGCTGACATGATTTTACAATCCTCGTGGCGTCTTGAAGTTCATTCCCACAGTTGGCTGAGTGACCTGAAGCTTGGACAGGCCACCGAAGTCCTAGGACGAAAACATGGACTTCAACCTTAAGATGTTCCACTCTGAAACTTTTTCAATCTACTTGTATGAGCAGCGCATGTCTGCCAAGACTGAAGGTTGAGTTCAAGTACTTCCCAAACATCTATCTTTGGAATGACAATATGGTTTTAGATTTCAGGCTTACCAGCATCTTGAGCATTTCTTTTGTATCCGGATCCACCTCGATGATCTCCTGGTCCAGAGCTGAAATCTGCAACACGCCACAAGCTCTGGTCAGAACACTGGGCCTAATAGACTAACTTTGGACCCCACTGGTCCACTGTGACCTAAGCTTGGCTTTCGTACCTCGGGGACATAGTTGTCCCTCCTCTCCCTCTCCTCCTCTTGCAGCTTGATGGAGATTCCTCTGACCGGACCGCGCTGGATGCGTTTCATCAGGTGCGTCACATAGCTGAGACACAACAGAGCGCATGATTACAAGAATAAAATCGAAAAAAAAAAAAAAAAAAAACACTTTGGACATTTGAAACTTCCTAAAATTGATCATATAGCATATTAAGCCTCAACTGTCCAACCGGATACAGTGAAAAAAAAAATGCTCCAGTGCTCCCTCTGCTGGTCCAAGTCAGATCCATCTCTTCTGTGCTCATAAAGTAACCAATGTTTGAATGTTTCCTGTTCCAGTTTGGAGAAAATCCACAATAACACCTTTCTTGTGTTGGGCCACTCCTGACCCGCTGCCTAAGGTGAAAATGGGCTGGTCTACTGCGCATCGGTTCAACGTCGTACATGAAGATGGATGGAAATGTAGCATTTTATTTGGAAGTAAAGGTCCCAGAGTCAGAGGCAAGAGTGGAGAGGTGCAAAACCCAAGTTTCTTAAGATCTACAGAGAAAGTTGATAATGAAAATAATGTTTTCTACTGGTGGTGCAGAAACTCATCACAATCAACCGTGATCATTTTTCAAATATTAAATAGGCTTAGAGAGAAAAAGAGGAGCAGAGCCACACTAGTAACATTCTGAAACCGTCACACGACACAAAAATAGATCAAATGTTACAAACCCTGCAACTTTGTTTCTCAGAGGTTTGCTGGGGATGATGGCGATTTCCTCACACACCCTCTTGTTGGTGTGGAAGTCGTTGCCCAGGCGTGTGTAGTATTTCTCAATGATGACCCTGGCGGCCTTCTTCACTGTTTTGGTCCTGACTCGTCCCTGAAGAGAGACAATAAAAGCCTTCAGTGCACAAACAAGGAAGTGATATTTTTAGAATTTAATTTTTTAAAAAGAAACATGTTACATGGATTTATTGCAACAAAAATTGATTTCTGCCCACTGTTTGTTTCTGTTGATGATTCTAACGTACAGCTGATGAAGATACTCAGGTTTGGAATTTTACAAAACTGATGCTGTTTACAGACAGCATATTGAAAATACCAGTATATGAACTTTTTTTTTTTACCTCATCCTTTCTGCATGGCATAAGTTTCTGCTGAAGTGTCCAAGAAATCTGAATTTAATTACAGTTTGTGGACAATAATATTGGGTCTGGTGTATTATCTTCCGCCATAGATTTATGTCAGGATAGTTTGATAATGTAACAGTTTTATTTCTTCCACTCAACTTTCTGTTTTCTCCACAGTCAGTTTCTACAGCAATGACCTTTTGTGGTTTTATCCTGTTGTGGCGTTGGCTGTTTTCCCCATTATTGTGCAAATTCTGCATAAAATAGCCTTGCTATGCAATGCTTAAAACATATTTTATAGAACTGAAGTTGCTTTTATTAGCTGTTAAAAAATTATTAGTGTACAACTCATTACATTTTAATAAAAAAAAAATCACAATATTGTACTCCAATTTACTAAAATGCACATAGAAAATAGTCAAGCAAACATTTTTATCACCTGTAACTTTAACTTTATATCTAATCGTTAAATTAAATTCTAATCCAGATGGAAGTGGACAGTCAATAATCATCAAGGTACAGTAAAATAATGTTTATTTACAAGTGAAAATAGGTTGAGCTCTGTACAGGCGGCTATATATACAAAATTTGTTAAGCAATTTTTATTTTCCTTATTTTTATACCAACTGCACACAAAATAAACATTTGACGCAATCGCTTTTTGAATATGTAATGTTTTCTTGTTTAGGAGCAAAAAGTGCAACTGCTTCTCCGGGTCGCTAATAAGAACAGACATGTTTTCGTGTTTAATTTGTTTTCCCTTCTACTAACGTTGTCAAAACCCAGTGGTTTATGGTCTTTTAAATAGATAAAGGCCGAGTCGGGGTCGTCAATTGTCGGTGAGTGAACATGTAAAGAGGATTGGGAAGGATTGTGCCCGAAGTCGAAGTGAAAAGTTTTCTGTGGTACCCACCATGTTGGCTCTGACCGGTGGAAAGGAAACGCCGCAACGTGACACCGGATGTTTACAGTTAGAGGCTGCAAACAGACGCTGCAAAGCTAAAACTATCACCGCCACCTGGTGGTGGGAGGAGAGAAACGACCTGATAAACCTTTCATTTCAGTGGACATTGGGATTAAAGGTTTGTTTCACTCTTAAAAACGAAAAGAAAACCTTCTCCATGTCAGACCGAGAAAGGACCGAATTAGTTATGTAAGAAATGAGTAAAATCTTTACAAATGACATTTTCATGGGGATTGTTTAGACCTTAAAAGCTACTAAGCAGACTTTTCTGTACATCACTTTATTTAGTCATCTATGGAAAAACTATCGTGGCTTTTTCTCGTTACTATTTAGCTGCTATTTGTATTTAACTCTAACTTCACCTCCAAAAAAATCTAATGCACAGATCCTCTAGTGACATTTTTTTAAATATTTGAGCCACATTAAACATGATTTTCAGAAATTTAATAAAACATAGAAACATATTGTGACAGCAACCTAGGCAGAATCAGTTGTTGGGGTTTATTAATGCTCATTCTACAGAATTGACTGGGATTTAACTAAAACTAAGACTTTTAATAGAAAAACTGTTGACTCCAGGGACATCACCACACCATGAAGACAAGCTCTTCCCTACTCAATAAATGTGATTACATTAATGCCTTGATTTCTCTAAAATGTGAAAGATTCTGCAACATATGTAATAAGTGCACTGACTGCACTTTTCATGCCAATTATCAATCTTTAAAAAGCCTGATCGGCACATTCAGATTTTGTTCGATGCTGTATTTTTTAATTTTTTTGTGAAGTTGGCAACAGTGACTTTGTAGACGGTTCTGTCACAAGGTCAGTTTCTCTGGTATGAGAGCATAGCATTGGCCGATCTCCCACAATTAAGGAAATGGAGACCGATTTATGAGTTCATCCCTGGTAATAAATTATATGCAGGCTGAAATCCATTTACAAAACTTTACCACAAATTTCTGACTGTTATTAGATCTAAAAATAATCATCACAAGTAGTCTGAAAAAGGTGGACAGATTTTTTATTTTACATAAAAAGGGTGCAAATTGGAGATTCCCTTTAGGTGTGGAGGGAATAAAAAGTGATTTTTAGAAGGTTCATGTGTGAGACACCATTTCATATGAATCCGAGAAAAATAAAGAGAAAAAAAACAGTCATCTCAGATAAAAAGGCCATTTACCTTTCTGTAACTTAAATATATGAAATCAATAAAAAGAAATGGTGGGTCCTTCATATTTGAAGCCCTTGACTAACTCATTCAAATACATTTTTTTGAAGTGACATTCATATTTCAACACAATATTATTTATTTACAGATTAAGGATTTCTCTTAATCACAGCTCTATTTAAAAAAAAAAAACAGAAAAAAACGCAGAGGGAAAGATAGATTCTTGGAGCTGTACAATTTGATTTTCCACAGTTTGAGAAAAAAAAAAGAAAAAAAAATCAAAAATCACTTTCCCAACAAAGACTACAATTGTGAGGCTCTGTACAATTTACAGTTCAAATAATCAGCACAATATTGCAGTAAATATCACCTCTCCCTCAAATAAACAAGATACAGTAAATCAAACAATCCTACAGTACAGCAAAGAGGGGTGGGGGGAAAAGTGCCAGAGAACAAAAAAAGACCATTCATGCACTCATTTGCTTTGATTTGATTTGCACACGTACACAAATACACACAAACGAAAGCCATAAACCCTGACTGACATGAACAGTCGGAACAAAACTGGAATGTGTAGCAAAAAAAACAAAAAAGGTCGCCAGGAGCAGAAGCTGCATCGTCTCGCGGATCCAACATTAAGATAAAAGAGACCGCTCGCCATGCAGATACAGCTCACAACGAGTGTGTCGCTTTAAGACAAACCCAGAGAGTTCAAATCCAGAATAATATAGCTATTTATACCAGCTCAGACAAAAGCTATAGAACTAGATGCTGCGTCACAAACTCAGCATGGAAACGTAAGCGTGGGTCCACAAGGCGGTGGGTTTGGCCCCCTTCCTTTTTGGACTTTTAAGACCGAACGAGTCGTTAAAAACCCCGCCTGGTATGGCACCGCTGCTCTGCAGAAGAAGAAAAGAAAGAAAGAAAAAAGAAACGACAGGCGACGCGTTCGAGGACACGGGGTGGAGTGAAAAAGGAAAACATTCATCTCGATATTTTCCTGGCACAGGAAAAGGCATAGGCTAGTAGTAAAAGTAGTAGTAGTCTGGGAAATGGCACTCGGTGGGGGAATTCAGGGCTGGGAGCGGAGAAGGCTAAATAGTCTGGATTAATCCACCTCGATAAACGGAAATCTTTGTAGCACAGGAAGCTGGAGCGACACGGATCCAGCTGTGGACGACCTGACCTCAGATCGAAGAAATGAATAATCGGTCATTCAAATAGCTTCTTCTACCATTGTTTCCCCATTAAATCATTTATGTGGAGTTACTGCGAACAAAGGAAGCAAAAAAAAAAAAAAAAGAGGAAAGAAAAGTAAAACAAAAAAAAGGAGTTCCTATAGATCTACATATTCAAGTACTTTCGATAACACAATAATTTAGGCTCCCCGGAGAAAGTCACACGCCGGGTTGAGAGGGGCGGGGGTAAAAAAAAAACAAACCAAAAACCGGGCTGTACAGTGTAAATACAACTAGGAAGCAGGTTTACATACGGACTCATGTACAACATTCTAATGGAGCAGGTCCACGAAACGACGAAGCGACACTCCACTGAGTGTCGCTTCGTCTTACACTTGCAGCGTGTCTGTGCGGAGGGACCGGAGGGCCGAGTGGGGGGGCCGCCATGGCACCAAAACTAAGAAGGAGCCCTCCCCCAACCAGAACACGAGGCAGCTACAGTCAAAGTAATAAGCACGTTCAAAGTGGATTTATTTTGTTTTGTTTTTTAAGAAGGCAGGGTCTCCTCTGGGAAAGCCGGGGTCAAACAAATGTAGTGCAGTAATAATCAAGCTTTGTTTTGTTTACCCCCCCATCTCTTTCCCAATAAAAACATGGCTAACTGGAATGAAAACGACAAAATATAAAATAAAATAAAATTGCATTAGACAGAATTCACATTAGCATAGAATGAAAACAAATGAAATTCTTCTTTTTTTTCTGTTATGATAGGCAAGGTGAGATATTGTTTCAAGGCATTCCTCCGCTGCAGAGTTTCTGTCCGTCTCAGCCGCGGTTCGAGCGGCGACCTCGACGTCGAAACATCTCTTTGCAGCACAGGGGCGGTGGTGGCGTTGGTGGGAGGGGAGCGCCTTCGGTTTTGGCTTTTTATTTTGTCCTTTATCCGTGGGGAATACATGTTAAGAAGAGAAAAGCCGTGGCCGACCTTTAATGGCTGTGAAACAGTCTCTTGCTTTGGGTTTAATCATTTGGAAATCACACACACAGACCAAAAAAAATAAAAATAAAGAAATCTCACAACCATGCTGTTAACATGCTATCCAAAGCGGCGAAACAACGTGGCGGTCAGTCGAGTTTGGTGGATGGAGGTTAAGGCATTGAACAGAGCGGTTTTAGAGGCGGTGACTCTCCAGAGCATACTGTCCTTTCAGGTTGGCATCGTCTGATGTCTGCTGTGGTCACAAAGTCCAGGAAACCCTTCCTAATCTGAACTGAACTCAGTTTTTGGTCTCAGTTGTTTTTTTTCCTTTTCAACAACAAAAAAAAGACAACTAAATTTGTTAAACCTCCTTAACTGCAACTTCCTTCCCATGCACTGGAGAGATAATAGAAATGCTCCAGTCATTTCGCTCATCTGTCAATACATTCAGTGTGTATGCAGTGTGTAGGAAAAGTAGTAGCAACAGAGTGATAAATGGCATTATGCTTTTTTCCTTTAAACTCCATGTAGAAACATCAGGTCGCTGCTCATTATCGCCAATAAAATGAGGGACTGTAGTGTATTTCGGTTCAACGACGGGACGTCCTGTGAGAACAGGAAAGACTGTCAATACTCCTTTTCGCCTTTGCGTATTCAGCTGCTTGTCCTGCATCGAGAAATGATCCAGAAAAGGTAAAAAAAAAAAAAGCAGTCGGAACGAGTTGGCAAACTAAGGAGGAGGGGTGGCGAGATGAATCGCGTTGAAACAAGAAGGACCTGATGGTGCAATGGAGGCAAGATTCCACAGGAAGATCCTCTCTCTCTCAAAAAACAAAAAAAAACAACAACATACCCGAGACTTTAGCAAAAAAGAAAGAAAGAAATATGGCAACAATGACGACAGAAAAACATTTTGGTTGTCATGGAGAAAAACAAACAAAACTATTCTTGCACCGCCTGACCTGTAAAACATCCCATATAACTTAAGAGGAGTGGAGGGGAGAAAAAAAAAAAGAAAAACTCCCATCATAGGACATGTTTCCTGTACATCTCCACAAACTACGGTTTGTTTTTTTGTGTTTACTTCCCCCCACCCGTCAAAGCGGTCCTGGCCGAGAACAATTCAATCAGAATCTTTCAGTAGACTCCCTCTTTAATTCTGAGTGGGACCGTCCATGTTTCTGAAATCACAATCGTCTGTAAGCGGACATGAGGAACGATTCGTTTCTGGTCCCTGGCTCATCATTTGTGCCTCTGTGTGTTCTTCTTCCGTTTTCGCCTGAAGAAACAGCAGCACCTGCGGACAAAATGGGAGAGACTTTAACGCGAACGTACGAGCGGCAACGCGTGGCGCAGAGGAAGCGGGTTGCCTTAGAAACTAGGGATGTGCCGATCAGGTTTTTTCCTGTCGATACCGATACCGATCACCCCTGAGGGCCGATCGCCGATTCCGATACCCAGTACCGATCACATAATTATTATTTAGTTTTTATCATAAACACTAATGTTACATTATGTGGAAAAGGAACAATAAATTCACCTTAATTCAGACAAAAACTTGTTTTTAATAACTTTTCCAAGAAGAAAACTAAACAAAACATGCATTGTGCAAATTGAATTGCTACCAATAATACTATCTTTAACAGACTGATAACATATGAAGGCTCTGAAAAGGCTAAATAATGCAAAGAGCCAAAATAAAACCTCGCAACATTGACAAAAAATTCAAGTATAAAACTTAACATTCAAAGGCAAAAACAGGATTCATTACAATAAACAATCCTGAGTTACTGAATGAAAACTTCCTGTTAGCATGGCGGCTAGCTGGTTACTCCTAGCATAGCGGCTAGCTGATTACTGCTAGTTCTGATTGGCTTCCTGTTAGCATAGCGGCTAGCTGGTTACTGCTAGTTCTGATT